>PVJC01029002.1:0-22189 GCA_004026665.1 Murina feae | reverse complement strand
GGGGGGGGGGGGGGGCGCGCTGTGCAGGAGGCAGCCGGTCACTGTTCTGCTCTCACATTGAGGTTTCTCACTCTCCTTTCCTCTCTGTGTAAAAATCAATAAAACTATTTTTTTTTTTAAAAGAAGAAGAAAAAGATGGAGCTAAGTTGCCAAGCTCGGTGTGGCGACGAGTGGTGGTCTCATCGCCTGCCCTGTGACCTCTCCTGTCAAAGGCCCCAAGGCCCTGCTAGGGGTCGAAGTGCGTCCCGAACCCCCAGGACCGCAGAATGGGACTTGCTTGGAAATAGGGTCATTGCAGGTGTAACTAGTCACAGTCACCCTGGAGGAGGACGGGCCCCTGGGCCAGTAGGACTGCTGTCCTCACAATAGGGGCCATGTGGACAGACATGCAGAGGGAAGACGATGCCATGCCGTGGAGAGGAGACGGCCGTGGGCAAGCCAAGGGGAGAGTCTTGGAGAAACGAACGCTGCGGATGTCAGACTCGAGCCTCCAGAACCGTGAGACCATCATTTCTGTTGCGGAAGCATCTAACGTGGGGCGCTGTGCTACCACCCTCCTTGGTGCCGGTGATGCATTTCCCAGATGCTCAATAGGTACTTGTTATTGGTCCAAAGCGCATGTCATCCTCTTGTGAACAGGGTGTGAGAAGCCTGAAATCGGTGCAGCCCAGCAGCCTAAAGCATCCGGTCCCGTCTGCTGGTGTCCACACACAGATAACCTTCTGGATGTGCGACAACCTAGCAGCCAGGCTGAGGAGCCCCTGGGGCGCTGTCCAGCTGCTAGGGGTCACCACAGCCATCAAAGCAAACCTGGAGTGCTGAGACTTAAGCCACTGGCATGAATTCAACCATAGTCCCTAGTCCTCGACGCAAGCCTGAGTCAGAAATGCTATTTTCACTTCTTTGTAGCGTTCAGATAGAATGGAATCTCCCATAGACAGAGCCTGGAATGGAGATTTCCAACAGCCAGCATATCCTGTGATTAGCACGACGTGTTTTCCGCTTAGCGGAGGCTGCATGGGGACAAGGTACAGTGTCAGAAACCTATTGGTTTTCATTGTGGTGGTACAACTAGGAAGTCTTAAACTATGTAGCCAAGGGATTCAACATGTACCTGCATGACATGTCCAGGTCGACCAGCTCTCCAGCAAACTAGTCAACACCAGGCCTGGACTTGAGGGTAAGAGCTGTGTGCCCTGCCTTGCTCTGTGTAAACAAATACAGGGGGGGGGGGGGAGGTAAGAGATCAACAAAAGGACTTGCATGCATGCATATGCGCATAACCAATGGACACAGACAGTAGGGGGTGAGGGCATGTGCCAGGGCTGGGAGCAGGCGAGGAGAAGTCAATAGGGTTCTGGAAAAGGAGACACATGTAATACTTTAAACCAGCGGTCGCCAACTGGTGGTCTGCGAGGTGCGAAAGGTTGGCGACCACTGCTTTAAACGATAAAGAATTTAAATTTAAAAAACAAACAAACAAAAAAACAAATACCTGTTTCTCACCCAACTCCTTTAGTAACCAATTCATGGGATCCTTTTGACCATTATTAATATTTTCCCCACTAATTAAAAAAATAGGTTTGATTGAATTATTCTGGGTTAAACACATGTGGCTGTCAGTGGCCCTAGAAGGTGGAAGTGGTAGAATCCTGTGTTGCTCTGAAGGAGCTACTGCATCCATTTCTGGGGCTTCCATAGCGAAGTGCTGCAAGCTGGATGGCTTAAAGCAACAGAAATTGCTTTCTGAATGTTTCCTCCTTTCAGCTTCCCCCTGTTGTGTTTTGGGACTTTCCATCTGATAAAATGCTACACATACTGAAGCGATCTTCCATGTCACCTACATTTTCTTTCTTATTTTCCATACTAGAGGCCTGGTGCACGAAATTCATGTGCGGGAAGGGGGGATGGTCCCTCAGCCCGGCCTGCACCCTCTAGCAATCTGGGACCCCTTGAGGGATGTCCAACGGCTGGTTTAGGCCTGATCCTGGGTATTGGGCCTAAACTGGCAGTCGGACATCTCTCCTGCAATCTGGGACCACTGGCTCATAACTGCTTGCCTGCCTGCCTGATTGTCCCTAACCACTTGCCTGCTTGATCATCCCTAACCACCTCTGCCTCAGCCCCTGCCGCGGTGGCTTTGTCCAGAAGGAAAACTGGAATGATGTCCAGAAGGTTGTTTGGCTGTCCGGTCTAATTAGCATATTACGCTTTTATTATTATAGATTTTTATCCTGGAAGATTTCCTTCCTGCATCTCATTCTGTTCCGGAGGCCAGAGGTCTACATGGAGTATTGGTGGGTTGGCTCCTGCTTGGGGCTCAGAGTGAGAAGGCCCCACGCTCTCTCCTGATTCCTGGCTGCTGGTGACCTAGGAGTGTCTTGGCTTGAAATCACAGGCTCTGGTCTCTGTCTCCTTCCTCCCAAGGCTGCTCCCTGCCCCCACCCATGTGCCTGCACCATCACCTGGCTCTCCTCTGAGTGTGTCTGTGTCTAGTCTCCCTTTCTTGTACTTACACCTTAATCATATCTGCAAAGACCCCATTTCCAAATAAAGTCACGTGCACTGGTACCCAGGGTTTGAGCATCTCTCTCTCTCTCTCTTTGTTTTTTTGTTTTTGTTTTGTTTTTTTTTGTTTGTTTTTTTATTGATTTTAGAGAGAAAAAGAGAGGGAGAGATAGAAACATCAATGATGAGAGAGAATCATTGATCATCTGCCGCCTGCACGCCCCCTACTGGGGATCGAGCCTGCAACCCTGGGCATGTGCCCTGACTGGGAATCAAACCATGACCTCTTGGTTCCTAGGTCGACGCCCAACCATTGAGCCACGCCAGCCGGGCTGAGCATCTCTTTGTGGGGAACATAACCCCAGCTAGTTGCCTACCAAGTCCTACCAACACTGGTTGGATTACGTAGGAAGTGAGGATCCAGGGCGCTCAGATCCCGAGCTCACACCCTCAGCCCAGGACCACATGCACTGGTGTCATCCTAACATGAGAGGATCCTGAAGGCGGATTATGGTGAAATAAGCCAACGACGTCCTCTAGCCCTGGGAGCCTAAGCTCTCAGCCCTGGTCCCAACACGCAGGCCAGCGTCTCAGCCACCAGGCGTGTGGACACCCGCATGGTGATGTCCGAGCCACGGAGCCAGCCGGGCAGCCTTCCTCTGCTTGCCTGCAAAGTCATCCGTCGCCCATGGAGCCATTCTGAGCACCTCACGGATGTGGCTTCGCATGGTAGTTTGGAATGATCCAGAAAATATGTATTTACCAGAATATGAGCTGCAGTGGGGTGTCCGTGCACAGTGGGCCCGTGTGGAGCCTCGGGCCCTCGAGCTGTTGGTGTCTCAGGCTCACGTGAATAATGCTCCCCGTGAGCCGGCCGCAGGAAAAAGCGGTGCGTAGAGTGGCTTCTAGGGAAACATATCCATGAAGGAGGAAAGAGAAGGAAACAACCCGAGGGGCAAAAAGGCTAAAAGCAAACACAAATGTACAAGGACACCCTTTAAGCCCCACCATCTGCAGGGATTTGTAACTCGGTAGAGCCCTCGAGGAGAACGCAAATCGCAAAGGGAGCGCGACCCTCCGCCACATTCCTACACGAGCCGCCTTTTCCGGCAGTGAAAAGGGGCCGGGACTGTACATACACACTATCGCCCGCTGCTTCCATTTCTTTCTTGAAGTTTTACAAAGCAAACAATGGCTGCCTTCTGATCCATTATAGACCAGTCCCATATCTAATCACCTCGGAGCCAGAGCCAGATGGGCCTGCAGACGCCGAGGGAGTCATTCTGAGATAAGGAAAACAGGAAATTGGAGGGCGACGATGAGGAAACTGATATCCCAATGGTAATCCGAGCGGCCACGTCTCTAGACCTTTCTGCACCATAAACAGGATTTCTCGGATGTGCTTCCTCTCGCCTCCCCGGCGAACGGGCAGCAGGTGGGACCAGCGAGTGCAGATGAGCATCTTTCTCTCCTTCAAACTCCTGTGTGCTGGCTACAGGGCTACCCAGGGGCTCCCACCTGCAGGTGGGTCTGTGTGGTCCGCCTGTCAGCGAAGGGCAGGGAGGGGCAGATGGATCTACCTTGGGTCTGTCTAGACTAGGCTCATTCACACGTGGGCCCCCCACTCTTTCTCCTCTGGGGGCGGGGGGGGGGGGAGGGATGTCCTGTGCCTTCTAGAAGATTTAGCTGCCACTCCTGGCCTCCACTAGGTGCCGATAGCATTTCCTTCAGTGGGGACTGTCCAGTGTGTCTCCTGACACCCATGTCCCTGGGAGGGGCCCACAGCTGAGCAGCACTTCTTTCTACCCCAACTTTGCTAGAACGAGCCCAGCTCACAGGTTACAGCGTGATTTCATCCACCCTTCCAGAGACAGCTCGCTCAGATGCTGTGGACTGTCACCTTCTCCAGACGGCCGCCCTGACTGCTCTGTCCACATTCACTGTTAATGTTACCTACTCGTCAGGTTTATTGTTTTGGGGTCTTTTGGTGTGTTTTTTTTTATCCTCACCCAAGGATATTTTCCCACTGATTTTTAGAGAGTGGAAGAGAGAGGGAAAGACAGAGAGATATTGATGTGAGAGAAACACACCGATTGGTTGCCTCCTGCATGCATCCTGACCAGAGCCCAGGCCAGAGAGGAGGTACATGCCCTTGACTGGAATCAAACCCAGGACCCTGACATTCTATCCACTGAGCCAAACCAGCTAGGGCATCAGGTTTATCTATAACAATAAAGGTATAATATGCTAATTAGACCAGACAGCTAAACGACCTTCTGGACGTCATTCCAGATGTCCTTCTCGACAAAGCCATGGCAGCGGAGGCCGAGGCAGAGGTGGTTAGGGGCGATCAGGCAGGCAGGCAAGCGGTTAGGAGCCAGCAGTCCCAGATTGCAAGAGGGATGTCCGACTGCCAGTTTAGGCCTGATCCAGGCAGTTGGACATCCCCTGAGGGATGTCGGATTGCGAGAGGGTGCAGGCTGGGCTGAGGGACCCCCCGCTTCCATGCATGAATTTCATGTACCGGGCCTCTAGTTGTTTAATAATCTGTCTCCCCTACTAGAATAGCTGCAATTCTAAGCACACAGTGGGTGCTTAGAAAACACTTGTTCAAGAAATGAATGGGTGAACACTAAGTCCCATGTGGTGCAGACAATGAAGAGTCATGCTCTCCACATAACCGGGGTGCTCCTGAGGCAGCTCTGGGGATTGCTGACTCAGCGGGGCCACAGCCACTGGCTTGGGGGTCCTGTCCCAGCTCTGCTTCCCACCCATCAATGCCCAGCATGGGAGGAGGGTGGTCTCCTCCCCTCTCTTTTCAAAAGCAAGGAAGCTTTTCCATGACCCCCTCACCCATCACTGACAGATTCCCCTTCACACACATCTCATTGGTCAAATCGGAGTCCCAAGTTCATCCTTCAACCAATCATCTGCAAAGGAAATGGAGGGGCCTCGGGAGGGACAGACATCGACATCGATTACATTCCTCATGCGGAAGGAATACTTCCCCCGAAGAGCAGAGCCCTGAACAAAAGCACAGACATGGCAGCAAGGGGAAGTAGGGACTCAGCAAACCCAGTCAGGCCCCAGGACCGCAGGGGCAGAAGGACTGATGCCCGTGGAGGTCACACGGCCCACAGAGTCTTGGTCCTGAGCACCTCCCCCCTCTGGCCCTGCCTCCTCGGCCGCCCTTCATCTCAGAGCCCATTCTGTGATGGTACCATAGGACCGGGTACCCATCTGGGCTCCTCAACGTCTTACGTCTTTCCTAGCCAAGGGAATTAATCTCCAGTGGCCAGACGTCAAATGAGTGGGTGCAATACAGGAGGACAAAGGACTTCACTGGGTGCCCCTGAAAGCACCCTCCGAGGCTCAACCCCCCTACCACTCCACTGAGTCCGTACAGAATCCTTTCTCTCTGTGGCCCAGTTCTCTGGTGCCGGGGCCTCTTGCTGCCTATTCGCACTGCACCCCAATGCCTGGTCCATGGGAGGCACCCAGCTCAGTGTCTTTGTTGAGCGAATGGATGAGCTCTGTCTTCCAGAGTCAAGGCATCTCTAGCGTGGGACATCACGGGGCATCATGGGACATCATGGGACATCATCACGGGGCATCACGGAACATCATGGGACATCATGGGGCATCACGGAACATCATGGGACATCACGGGACATCATCACGGGGCATCGCGGAACATCATGGGGCATCATGGGACATCATGGGACATCATCACGGGACATCATGGGACATCACGGGGCATCACGGGGCATCACGGAACATCACGAGACACAAGATACTCATTTGTCCTGCTGTTCCCAGGATGGCTCCTTGCTGAAACTCTCAGCTCACATGGGAGAGAGGCTGGCACGTTGGGTCCTAGTCCTGGGACTGTGCCCTCCACCCCCCGCCCCACGCCCCCGGCACCCAGCCTGTCTGAGAGGACATTCCTGCCCAAACAGGTGGATACAACAGAGCCTTGGCTGAGGGCCCATGTGGGCCCAGGAACCAGAGCAGGTAGGCCTCCTGGTTCCATGGGAAAGTGTCCGCCGGCTTCCGGCTGCTGCTGGGCGGTGTGGTACCGTGGAAAGGACTTCCAGCTGGACCCAAGCTCCCAAGTACAGCTTCCTGACAACCATGGCATCCCAGCCAGGGCTCCCCAGGGAAACAGACCCAATCAGCTGTGTGTGTGCATTTATTATACATACAGAATAAACATGTAACATAGACACATAAAATGAACTATCACAGCGGGTGACCTTGGGCAAAGGCGCTTCCCTGAGCCTCAGTCTACTCATCTGTAGAATGGGGATGATGACATCCACTTCAGGGAATGCGGGGATTAAATGAGATCAAAGGCGCATCTGGCATCTGTCTGCCTATCTACCTGCCTCCCTATCCACCCATTTCCTGCATCTCTCTCCATCGGTTCTGTTTCTCTGGAGGACACTCAGGCAGGTGTCATTTCTATTCAAATGTTCCCCCAATTAAAGAGACATCTGACACAGCGTGTTGTGGGTAAGCCCTTCCTGCTCATGGATAAATATACTCTTGTTCTGTATATTTTTAAAAATTATCTTCAATGAACTAGAATTTATTCTTCTCTTACCATATGAATCTAAGAAAAACTAAAACGGATGAATAAACTAAAGGAGACAAAACAGACCCATACATACAGAGAACAAACTGACGGCTGCCAAAGGGAACAGGAAGAATAAATAAATATATAAATAATGAACGAATGATTGAATGAATGAAACAGTAAAAATGGCTCTCCTCTTGAGCAGCACACCAGCAAATTTCTCCTAAAACTTCTGTCTGGATTCCTGCCAGAACCAGGAAGATCCTGACACAGCCACGCAGGGAGGAGCATCCCCTCCCATCAGCCCTTATGAAACACCTACTGTGTGCCAGGACCTGTGCTCGGTGCTGAGCAAACTAAACACGGCCCCTGCCTTCCTGGCAGATGCAGGGATGGATCATATTTGTGACTTTTTAAAATCAGAGTCCTGCTTGTGTGTGTGTGTGTGTGTGTGTGTGTGTGTGTGTGTGTGTGTGTGTTAGAACGGGGGTGGGGGCAGGGGGAGAGGAAGAGAGAGAGGGAGAGAGAGTGCTTGCTCCTGACATGCCCAGGAGGAACCATTAAAAACAAGCCGCCATCATTCGTTTCCCCAACAACCGTCTCAAACACTTCATTAGGGAGAAAACAGCTCTTTTCCTCGGGAGAGCCAGTACCATATTGTTTTTCAATGTTTCCAACCCATAAACAAACACTCCTGTTTCTAAAACCCCATTTAACTCAAGAATCATCTGTCTTCATCCCAAACGCACAATTTAGGCCTCTTGTTCCAAAAAAAATACCCAAACCCCACATCCACCAAGCAGACGGTGGTGACCATTCCATCAAACCCGAGAGGACAGGGTCAGCTTTCAGACTGTGACGCCGGGAGTGCCATGCCTGCGTGTTACCCGATAGCAGCCCCAGGGCACAGGAAACGGCCCTCGGAGGGGACCCCGGGAGTGCGGGCACAGGAAGGACGCTTGGGGCAGGACATTGAGGAGTCGAGTAAAACCTTTCATTGTCAGAGTGAAATAGGGTGTAATAACAGCCTCACGAGTAGTCTGACGCGAGGGACTGTTCATTTGCGTGATCCCACACCTGCGAGAGAGCGCCCCACCTGGCATATTTTGGGGCACACCCCAAGAACACCCACTGAAATACCTTTCCCCTAACCTGCCAGAACCTGAGCCCCAAATTTATTTTTCTACTGTTTGCTTAACTCTGAGAGGTCAGAGCTCTAGTCACAGCCAGGGGTGACCCAGGCTCCGGCTGCTTCCTGGTCACAGAAGAGTCAGAGTCCCTCTTTCACAAGAAGCCACATCCCTTCTGAGCACAGGGTAGGGGAGTACTGGCAGGAGAGTACTCAGCCAGGGGAGTACTGGCAGGAGAATACTCAGCCTCAGCCGTGAGGAGGAGGGAAGTCCTGGTACCTGCTCCTGAAGGCACTGTGGATGGGCCCTGCAGACACTCGAAGATCATGGATCGCACTCTGGCGTTTAGGTGAATGTGCAGAATACACGCATCCATAGAGACGGGAGGAACTTGGCGGTTTCAGGGGCTGGGAGGAGAGGAGCGTGGGGAGGCAGCGTAATGGGGTTCTTTTGGGGGCGCTGAGAGTGCTTAGATGGAGGAGTGACTGCACAACACTGGGAATGACTCGGTGCCACTGAATTTTCCATTTAGAAAATGCAAATTTCATGTTTGTGAATTTCCCCTGAAAACACACATTCCTTGCAACCTGCAAGGAAGTCACAACTTCATCCTTTGGTTTCCCTAGGGAGGAATGCAAGGTGTACTTCTGTCTTCTCATCAGCGCCTTTCCGGGGACACACAAGACCCATCCCTGGGTCTAGAGGAGGAAGCCAGCCAGACACCAGCTTCCTGTAAATCCCTGAGGGAGAGCCACTCACCCCACACGGAGGGGAATGCGTGTGACCCAGGGCATCGGGCTGGCCTTACGTCTCCCTTCTCCCCATCACTCTCCCTGCCTCAGCACCTGAGATGGAAAGAAAACCTTTCTTGGCCCGAGGCCCCGCTGGCAGAGCCTGCTGCCCCCGGAGGTCTCACCTGAAGCAGAAGTCTGGGTCCCAGGTCAGCTGTGCTGAAGTGGCTGGGAGCCAAGGGCTAAGAGGTCAGGTGGGCCTCCACCCCGGAAGCCCGCCTCGGCCAGGGGGTTCCTGCGGTCAGACTCCAGCTCCCTCCGGGTCTGACACTGCGGCCTTTTCATTGTTTCCCTCCTGCAGCCTTTGTTGGCCTGTGTGCCCACGGCTGTTTCGGTCCGCTTGGCCCGCCCACTTTGCCAGAAGCGAAGTCCATTGTAGACACTGAGTAAAACACTGTCAAAACGCAGAATAACAGAAACACACCGGTGACCTGTAATCTCAGAAAATGAGGAGCAGCCTGGCCAGTGTGGCTCAGTGGTTGAGCATTGGCACAGGAACCAGGAGGGGAAGGTTTGAGTCCCAGTCAGGGCACGTGCCCGGGTTGCGGGCTGTATCTCTAGCAAGGGCTGTATCTCTGGGCAGGAGGCAGCCGGTCAGTGATCTTTCCTTATCACTGATGTTTCTATCTCACTCTCCCTCTCTCTAAAAATCAATAAAAACATACACAGAGTGGCGAGATTATATGACCACCTGACGTTTGTAGGCAAATTAGCTATAATTTCACGCTGAAGTTACTAGACGGCCAGACCATTATAAATGGGGAAGCAGGTTGTTTACCACAACGGTAGAAGTGACTTTTTTTCTGAAGATATGGGTAAACAAAGCGATTTAACAGCCTTTGAACGTAGGATACATATACATATACACTGAGTGGCCAGATTATTATGACCACCCCATCAGTACTTTGTTGGGCCACCTTTTGCCTTCAATATGGTGGCGATTCTTCTTGGCATTGACTCCACGAGCTGTTGAAAGGTGATGCGAGGAATCTGACACCATGCCTGATGAATAGCACTGTCCAGTTCTGTGAGATTTGATGGTTGTGGAACCTGATGCCTGATGGCTCTTTTAACTACGTCCCACAAATGCTCAATTGGACTGAGATCTGGGTATTGTGGGGGGCACCTAAGCAAGGTAAAGTCTCCCTCATGTTCTTTTTTTAAAAATATATTTTATTGATTTTTTACAGAGAGGAAGGGAGAGGGATAGAGAATTAGAAACATTGATAAGAGAGAAACATCGATCAGCTGCCTCCTGTACACCCTCTACTGGGGATGTGTCTGCAACCAAGGTACATGCCCTTGACCAGAATCAAACCTGGGACCCTTCAGTCCGCAGGCTGAGGCTCTATCCACTGAGCCAAACTGGTCAGGGCTTCCTCACGTTCTTGAAACCGCTCCTGCACAATACGAGCACCGTGGCATGGTGCACTGTCTTATTGGAAGAAGCCATCTCCATTGGGATACGCCATCAACATGATAGGATGAACTTGATCAGCAACGATACTTAGGTATGTTGTGCTGTTCAGACGTTGTTTCACATGAATTAAAGGGCCCAAATCATGCCAGGAAAACATGCCCCAAACCATAACACTGCCCCCACCAACTTGAAGGGCTGTACTCATACATGTGAGGTGCATGCTTTCATGCTGTTTCCACCAAATTCTCACTCTGCCATCTGCACGATGCAACTGGAAATGTGATTCTTTGGACCGCATGACTTTTTTCCAATGCTCGACTGTCCAATCCTTGTGTTCCTGTGTGAATTGGAGATGTTTTATCTTGGTAACTGCAGACAGCAAAGGTGTTCAAGTAGGCCTTTGGCTTCCATATCCCATATGATGCCATGGATGGCTAGTTTGCCTACAAACGTCAGGTGGTCATAATAATCTGGCCACTCAGTGTGTGTGTGTATTATATGTATATCCCATGTTCAAAGGCTGTTAAATTGCGTTACTTACCCATATCTTCAGAAAAAAAATCACTTCCACTGTTGTGGCAAACAACCTGTTTCCCTGTTTATAATGCTCTGCCCTTCTAGCAACTTCAGTGCGAAATTATAGCTAATTGGCCTACAAACATCAGGTGGTCATAATAATCTGGCCACTTGGTGTATTTTAGAGAGAGAGAGAGCGCGCAAAAGGGAGAGAGAGCGCAAAAGGGGAATGTTTAGGGCTTTGACAGCGAGGAGAGGGGGCACTCAAAAGGGCCTTCACAGCACAGCATCGAACACGTGGGCACTCATCCCTGTGCTGGCCTCTGTCGCCCCAGCCCCTGGCCGTGGAGATGCCCAGTGTTCTTTTCCAATAACTGTCCCTGGTTCTGGGTCTGTCTGCCCCTCCAAAGCCTTACTCCTCCCTCAAGGTGATCTCCGAAGTCTGAATCTGAAGGAAGCTGGGCAGACACCTATTCCTGTCCTCACTGCATCGCTTCTCACTCCCCCCCCCCCACACACACACACGACAATCGACAGCGATGGACTCTCTGTGTGTCATTTAGTGGCGACCAGTGGCATTTAGAAAGGTTACTTCTCTTACAGGAAACGCGCCACCGGGGGCCAGCCCCCTTGGCGCTTCCTGACTCACACGTGCTGGCTCCCCTTCCCAGGACTGACGGTGACAGCTCCCCGCGGCGTCTTTCTTATATATATTTACAGTTGCCTCCGGAGCGCATCCTTAATCCAAGGGCATGACTCATTGATGCAGGTCGGAATATTACTGAGGAACTCATTAAAATGTTAATAGCTTCTGTCTGGATGTATCGATCGTGATGTCACCGATTCTTGGAATAATAAACCAAGTTGAGTCTTTAAATTTTCTCTTTCAACCAAGAGGAGTGGTAGGCGAGCTGAGGAGCGTCTCAGGGGAACTTGTCACCTGGGAGGCCTCCAGGTGAACGGGATCAGACCAGGAGGGAACCGCCAAGCTCTATGACAAAAAATGTTAAGACGGACAGCGTTGAGCTCAAACTCAAATGCTGGGGGGACACACCCCAAGCCATGGGCCGTGCTTTCATCCCAGATGTTTCCAAGTAAACCAGTAGGTCAGGGGGGTTGAATCACAGCCTGGACGCTACCTCTTGGTTTCCTACCTGCTCTGGGCAACGGTGGCCCAACAGCCCCAGCCTGGGAGGGGCTGGCATCAAGGCGCCACGCTCACTCTCCCGGGACTCCCGCGGGTGGGCCACCTCCTGGCCATCGCCGCTGGTTCACTGAGCTCTCTGCCTTCCTGATCTTTGAACACGCCAAGGTCATGGCTCTCTGGCCTTCCGCCCTTGCTCTGCCTGCTGCCTGGAAGGTTCTTCCTGCCTCAGACCCTGGGAGGCCGGCTCCTTTGCAGCCAGCTGTCAACTCACCGGTCACTCCTGGGCACACTTCCTGGACGCCCCCAGGAGACACTCCCCTAGCACACGCCCTAACCCAGGCCTTCCATACCACGGGGACCTGCCTGCCAGCCTCGGAAGTCATTCTTACTTTTTGTCAGCCTGTTGTTGTTGTCTTTGCTTTTTGATTTGTTAAATATATTTTTATTGATTTCAGAGAGGAAGGGAGAGGGAGAGAGAAATATCAATGATGCGAGAGAATCATTGATCGGCTGCCTCCTACTGGGGATTGAGCCCACAACCCTGGTATGTGCCCTGACTGGAAATTGCATTGTGTCCTCTTGGTTCTTAGGTCAACACTCAACCGAGCTACACTGGCTGAGCTGCTGTTGTTTTATGTCTCTTCCCAGGAGGGTTGTAGGAACCTGATCCCTCACCAAGGCCCCAGCATCTGATCCATGTCAGGCATATAGTAGGCCCTCACTAAACACTGGTTGAGTAAATGAGTGAGAAGCCCCCTACAACAAGGACGGGGTCTTAGATGCTCAGAGGGGATAAAGCTGAAAGGTCTCTACCAAGAAAAGCAGGGGAGAGGCTAAGAAGGGACGGATGTGGGACCCCAGGAAATGCTTCCTACTCAGAAAGGGGAGGTGGAAAAGGTTTTGCTGGGACACACATCTAACCCCCTCCCTCCCCGTTACTCCTTGGAGCTCGGTTTGTGGGGGGACCCTTTGCACGGCTCTTTGGCTCTGGACCCACGTGCCATGGCTCAAGGACACACTCAAGTCCTAAGTCAACGTTTCCAGAACAAACACGGCGGCTGGGCGTGGCCAGGGCTGGTGACCCCCAGCCTCTCCGCTTGGAGGAACATTATCATCATCCCCGCCGCCTGCCGCCCGCAGCCCGGCTGCCCGCTCTGATACCCCGTCAATGGGCCCATTCAGCCGAGCCGGTTGCATATTATTCTTCATAAACACGCACGGCACAACCATAAGGGCCCTTTCAAGGCCGCAGCTTCCAGCGCGTGTTGACAACAGAGTGCCTTTGTGTACGTCCGCGCGGAAGCACACTGCCCACCCTGTGGACACGAGGCGCGGGTATTTATAAATATTTATCACCTGGTCACGGCCGACATTTCCAAAACGCTGCGTTTGAACTAGACCCCGTCCTCCTGGCTCTCAGCTGAGAGGCCAGACGAGGTTAATTAATCCAATTTCGTCTAATGACGGACGGCGTCATGACCTCCACTCCCGGTTTTATTTGTCCAGGGGGAAGGGGTCCAGGAAAGGCCTCTGGGGTGCAGCGAGGGGGCTTCCCGACCCTAGGCGGCCTTGGGGAATGGAGCTGTGCCCACCCACCTTCCGGGGAAGCGAGAAAGAGAATCAGTTCGCAAAGGAAGCCCAGGATCTGGACTTGGGTGTCCCCGCCATGGGGCGGGGAGGGAATGGTGGAACCAACTTTCCTCCTGACTCTGTTCCCCTCCTCGGCCCGAGCCCCAGGACACTCTGATGACAGCAACTAGCTGTTGAGCAACTAGTCTGCCTTCATGGCTGGTGGCATTGCTTCCCACCCACCCCCCCAAGCCTGTCCCCCCACCCACTCTTCCTGCCCTGTGGGTACCCCTCCCCAATAAAGCTTTCACTCCTCATCCTCGCCCCGGCTCTGTTTTCTAGGGAATCTGGACCAAAACAGGTCATTTGAAAGATGCACAAGCTGAAGACGAGAGGGCGAATGCTCCTGCACTGGGGCCAGGCAGGGCACTGAGGCCAGGCTGCTACTAAGAGTACTCAGCGGGTTTCATTACACAGCCTGGTTAACCCCATGTGATGGACTGAATATTGCAAAATTCATATACTGACGCGCTAATGTGATGGGACAGGAGGTGGGGCCCCGGGAGGTAATCAGGTCCTGAGGCCACGTGGAGCCCATGAACGGGACAAGGGCCCTTCCAAGAAGGGTCACAGGAGCGCTTGCTTCTCTCTCCCCACCAGGTGAGGACACAGCAAGGCGGCTGTCTCCAAGCCAGCTCACCTCCCTGGCTCTGTGCAACCCAGCGGGAGGCCCAGGAAGCCCCCCTCCAGCCCTCAGTGTCTGGGGCTGAGCCTGCGTTTAGCGGCTCACACTCAGCAAGGAAACCCAGTCAAGGGCAGAACACATTCTCTTCTTCACCTGGTGCTGCTACTGTAAAGTAATCCACACAGGCGGTCGCAGAGAAACGAGCATCACTCCCGTGGAACAAGGAGAGTGTGGTTAGACTGATGTGAGGTGGACAGGCCAAGGGTCCCCTCCCCTCTAGTCTCTCTCTTCTCTCTCGTGTCACCTCCAGCATGGGCACACTCGGTGAGCCTGAGGAGGCAGTGAAGGATTAATGAAGATGGACAAGAGAATACAGCTGGGGCTAGGTGGGATGCTGCTTCTCTGATGGCTGGTGGCATTGCTTCCCACCCACCCCCACGCCTCTCAACAGCGCCCCACGGCCTGCAAGCTGAGTATTTTATAGTCAGAGCACACAAAGCAAAACAAGGGTAGTGGTCAACATGTTTACAATGTTCTTGTGAGTTTCACCTTGTTTTGGCAGCACTTGCTGCACCTCCCACAGCCCAATAGCTACCTAGGGAGGAGCCAGGGAAGACTCTAAGGTCAAGCTGAATTGTGCTAAGAGGGCTCAGCCCCCCAAGCTGGGACTTGTTTGTGGTCCTGCCACAGATCAGTCTGAGGCTTAACCCTATAGCTGTTCCTACACACACACTCTCTCTCTCTGCCTGCTTCACAATATCAACCTTATTTGTGTCCAGGGAAGAATTCGCAAGCCCAGCTGTGCCTCTCCTTGACCAGGCCCTGCTCCCCATCCCACAACAATGGGTGAGAAGTTGGCTCCAGTTAAAACATCCCAACAGAGGGCTTTCCTAAATGAACGATCAATGAAACCCAGAAGCTACGAGATCCTTACTTTAATGATAAAACCGGAAAAACACACACCTGAGCTGTGTAGCATCAGGCCATTTTCACAGTCCTCTCCAGGTACCCACGGCTCAGCCTGATGGCCACTGTGGAGACCACACTCCCTGGAAGCCGCCCTCGTGAAGCTGAGCCGGGCAGACACGGCCACACCGCGGTGGCTTCATCCTGTTCGATGTGGTCAACGGCCCAGGCCCACGTCCTGGAGGAGAGACCTCGAGAAGGGAGGAGCTGGACGAGAGGCAGGGAGCGGGGAAAGGAAGGGAGATGGCATGAGTTAGACGGCACCGACAATGACGGCTTTCCCCAGGAAGACGTGCTCGCTGGGGTTCTGAGGTTTGGGATTCAATCTGTCCTCTGTCGACCAAAGCATCTTACGCCTACAGTGGACACAGCTGAAGGTCGGTGTCTCACAAGCATTCGCCCTTGGTGAGTGGGTGCCGAGGTCAAACAGGGAACTGGGCTACAACGCCCGGGCCCAGAGGCGAGCGGAGTGGAAACATGGCCTGTTTGTCTACTCGGCGGTGGAGCCGAAGCGACTGTGGTTTCTAACATGGAATAATTTGTCAGGTGACCTTGAATGAGCCCGTGCCCCCTCTTCTTGTTGCCATGGGAGAGGGGGATAATACTTATTCCATGCAGGGCAGCGTGGAGGCGGGAATCATGATTGATCACTGCACGGCTGGGGAAGGAAGGAGGTGTAATAAATACTAATTATAATAACTGTTCCTGGCCCCTAAGAAAAATGCCTTTTGAAAAAAGGAAGGAAGGAAAGAAAAATTCCTCTAGAAGGCCTCGGGGGGCGGCCCGGGGTGTCCTGGCCCCACATTTGTCTGAAAGACCCCAAAGGGAATAAGGGCTCAGTTACAATTCATGACAAGCAGAGTGGGCGGGAAACCTGGTTTGTAAAAACTCTTCCTACATAAATTAATCTCATGTTTTAGTTGTCAAAGTATTGCAATTTGAGATTAATAGGTGAGAGCCAAAACTTGCAGGAAAATGACCAGTTTTTTGCTTTGCTTATGCAAAGGTGAAGAACAAAACATTTAAAACGTCAAGGTCATAAGTTAGCCCCACGCAGTAACTCCGCATATGTAATGAGCCTCTTGCTCCCGCAGCCCTGGGCCCGCAGCCACCCCTCAGATCCTGGGTTGGGTTTCCGCAGCTCTCGTGGCTTCTCCCCCCCCACCCAGTATATTTTTATTGATTTCAGAGAGGAAGGGAGAGGGAGAGAGAGAAATATGAACGATGAGAGAGAATCATTGATTGGCTGCCTCCTGCATGCCCCACACTCCCTGACCGGGAATCCAGCCATGACCTCCTGGTTCATGGTCGATGCTCAATCACTGAGCCACACCAGCCGGGCTCCCGCGGCTTCTTATGCCACCATGTCCTTCCACCCTCCACAGTGGGACCTGGACACAAGTGGGCACACCTCACCTGCATTTTCCAGAGGATTTATCTACCCTCCAGCTGGCCCTTCCCCTCCCCGCTTCCCCATCACGCACACACTGTTTCCAGCCCTGAGAGGCGCTCCGCAGCGAAGGGGCCGTTGGCTAACTTGTGGGCAGCCGCCCGGTGGTAATTGACACTTTACCGCGTGACAGGTTGCATTCCTTCCGATCCGCGGTAATTGAACCCACGTGCAGCCCCTGCACGTGACCCCGGAGTGTGCCACACACCTGGAAGCAGTGAGGCTCAATTAGCGTGTCACCACCACTCCGAGCGCTCCCGGTGAGAACCACCAGCAGCCAGAGCCGGCGGGACCGGGGTGAGGGTGTCCTGCGAACCCCCTCCCTGCGGACCAGCCCGGGCCAGCACCTACATCGCGGTTTCCAGGAAGCCGATGTGTTCCTAATTACTCCAATTAATTCTACCTAATGGCTCTGTTTATCGCTCACTCCAGGAGTTATTTTTGTGTGTTTAAAGAAAATAGTCGCCCTAGAGGAATTAACAGAGGCCCAAGTAAAATGCTGTCATAACACTTTTAATAATTAAAAGAAACAGATGGGAAATTAGATATGGTCTGGAAGGTGGGACTCAGCTTGAGGACATGCGGAGTCAACGTGATGAATTGCACCTTTCCTGAGGGTTCCCGCACGTGTGTGTGTGTGTGTGGCATTGGAGGGGGGTGCTGAGTGGTCCTCAGACTCGGGGTGAGTCCGTGCAGTTGCGTGGGCCCAGTGCCAGGAGGCAGGGGGCTGGCGCCGAGAGGGGCCTTGACAAGAGGAGGCCAGCCACCAAAGAGAGCTGGAAAGAAAGGCTTTCGAAGACCAAATGCAGACCATGGAAGGGCAGGTGTGAAGGCCAGAGTGGTCAAGAAGGTCCTGAGGCTTCTCACAAGCTAAACGAGCTTAACCCGGCAACTGCAGCATCTTCAGGGAGGAGAGAGGTGCCAAGAGTAAGCTGCTCAAGTTCCTGATGGAGAGAGAGTTTAGCCCTTTTCCAAGATCACAGGGCAGGTTACACAGGGCCACCAGCCACTGACCTATTTCCAGGAATGGCCATCCCCTCCCAAAGAGCTGCCAGACTGGCTAGAACATAAAGGACTGACGGTATCAAGTGTCATCAAAGCTTTGCTGTGGGCTGTTGTCTACTGACCAAGCCCTGCCCCTGCAGCCAGGCACCCCCAGCAGAATGGAAATAACTGGAGTAGAAATGACCACCTCATAGGTCTCCTGGGGTGGGTGTTGGAGACAGTCGTCTGTATGGGTGCGCTGAGGCCGCTATAACAGTTACCACACTTTAAGTAGTTTAGAACAGCAGGCGTTTCTTCTCCCACAGTCTGGAGGCTGGGAGTCTGAGAACAAGGTGTTGGCTGGCAGTGTTTCCCCCCGCATCTCCCAGGCTCTGGGGAGAATCCTTCCTACCTCATTTAGCTTCGAGCAACCCCGGGCATTCCTTGGCTTGTGGCTGCATCACACCTCCCTCCGTCTCCATCTTCACACCCTCTTCTCCATGTAGCTGCCTGATCTCTCTCTGCTTCCCTCTTCTGAGTACTGTGGTGGTGTGTAGGGCCGACCCGATCACCCAGGGTGATCTCTCCATCGCACGATCCGTACTTCAATTACATCTGCGAGGTCCTGCTTCCCAACAAGGCCACCTTCATCCATTCCGGGGCTTAGGACATGGACTTGGCTTTGGGAAATCATTTTTCAACCAACTACACTGTCCTCGCTCCCCTGGTTGGGATGCATAGCAGAGAGAGAAAGGGAAAAGAAGTGGAATTCCTAACATCCTCAGCAGCAGTCCTCACAGAGAGCAGCACAGACAGGAAAGGAATGCTCATGCTCTGCGGCATCACAGGGTCCGCCGTCAATCGTTCTGTCCACGTGTCTTCTTTCTTTCTTGAGAGAAGCAACAACGAAGCGTCCAGTAATGCTGAGTGAAAACTCTAGCGAGTGGAGGGGCTGAGCTGACTGTGTCCCCCACCCAGTCCTACCCCTGCCTCCACCAGCTCGTTTTTTTGTCTCCTTGGAGCCCAGCCAGAGCCAGAGCAAAGCAGGCAGTGCCCCACTTAAAACCCATTTGTGGAGGCTCATCAATCACACCCTCGGAAAACTCAGTCCTCATTATAACCTAGCAGAGAACAGCTCCCTGCAGCAATTTAAGGAAATGTGAGCGCTCAGTAGGTTGTTTGCTTGGTCCGACGGGGCGTGTGGAAGGGGATTTGGCATCATATTCTTTCAGCTATGTGTGTCAGGGAAGCCAGGAATCATCATAGGCATTGCTCCAAATATAGCATCTCTACTGTCGGATGAAGCCAGTAACTACTGAACACTTGGTGTGATTATGGGAGAGCCAGGCAGGCTCAGAATCCCAACACCCCTCCCCTCGTGACCCTGCAAAACTGGTAGGTCCATATCCCAAATTCCACAGTTAGATCTTGCTTCCTTTGACCTTGTCCCTGCTCAAAACACTGATTTTGTTGGGAGGGGTCATAGTTAGCAATGCTAACTATGTTGTTGTTGTTTTTTATTATAAACTAGAGGCCTAGTGCATGGAATCTGGGACTCCCCAGGGGATGTCTGACTGCTGGTTTAGGCCCGATCCCTGAGATCGTTCATCCCTCTCACAATTACAGGACTGTTGGCTCCTAACTGCCCACCTACCTGCCTGCCCAACTGCCCCCCACTGCTGGCCTGGTTGCCCCCAACTGCCCCCCCCCCCGCCAGCCTGGTTGCCTCTTACTGTCCACCCTACAGGCCTGGTCGCCCCACGCAGTCTGCTGTTCAGTCGTTTGGTTGTCCCTCACTAACTCCCCGGCTGGCCTTGTCACCCCACACAGCCTGCTGGTGGTTACTGTTACTATGACAGCATCCCAGACAATTTGCATATTCCTCTATTATTAGTGTAGGTTTTTATTGATTTCAGAGAGGAAGAAAGAGGGAGAGAGAGAAACACCACTGATCGGTATCTCTGCATGCTCTACACTGGGGATCAAGCCCAAAACCCAGGCATGTGTCCTGATGGGGAATTGAACCATGACCTCCTGGTTCATAGGTTGATGCTCAATTACTGAGCCATGCTGGCTGGGCCATACTTAGCACAGCTTTAATCCTGCATTTGTCCTAGCGTTTTCTCAGAGCAGGTGTCATGGTGGGAGTGTGGGATGATTCACCAGACATGACACATTCCAGAAGGTGGAAGAGGTCCCCAGGGATGCCACCAAAGAGGCAGACATGGAAAGCCAAGTCTAGAAGCGGGGAGGGGTGGCAATGAAGTAGATGGAGTTCACTAGGCTTTGTGGTCAGAAGCTGAGCAGGAATGACCAAGGACTAAGGCAGGACTGCTCAGCAGCTGAGAGGCTCAGAGACAGGGCTGGGGTAATTGGAAACCTGAATGGCAACCTGTGGCCTCAGGAAGGGGGTGGGCTGTCCTGGCATGGGGTCCCACAGGGACACCCGGATCTGAGATTGTTGCTCAAGGGTAAGAAAATCCTTGAAGAATTCTGAGATGACCTTGGTATGGAACAAACAGATGTAGACCCCTGTGGAGGAAAGGTTCCCCCAAATTAATTTGCAGTAATCCCACACATTAAGACGTGAGGAACACAGACCCTCTGAGAAGGGGTACTATTCCTCTTATGAATCCTGAATCTGGGCTCGCTGGAGAGTTCTGTTCCCAGTGACCCCAGAGCAGCTGCCAAGGGCAGCTGAGGTATTGTTCTTCCTTAAACCTGGATATCACTATTGATACTTTGAACAATTTCCTTCTAGTACTTCTCTCTACATAGTTTTGTTATTTCACTTAATAGTGGTCATACAATATGTAGTGATTTACAGTACTGCCTTGATCTCCAATAACTTGCCAATAACAGAAGTTGTTTGAGCTATTTTAAGCAGAAAAAGATTTAACAGAAGGACTTTGGTGCTTACACAATTGTTGGAAGGGCTGGAGAAGAGGCTCTCCAAGGATAGACAGCACTGCAGAACGGAAAGGCCAGGGTAGTTGCTGACATAGCTGGTCAGAAAGTAGGGATAAGGAAGCTGCCACTGTGGCTGATGAGCCCAGCAATGCCCTCATTAGCAGTGATCCAGGGATTGGATCACTATCACTGGAACTGTTGGTTTCAGGACAACAGTTGGGACCTCTACAAGCACATCACATCACACACACACACACACACACACACACACATACACACACAATCATGCCTACCAGCAGAAACCACAAAGGCCACAGAAATGTGACTTCCACTTTACTTCTCAAATAAGTGCATTTAATTGGCTACACTTAAGTCATTTGAGGAAACCTAGCTGCAAGGGAGTCTAGAAAACATGACTGACAGCTCTCCAGGCTCTGTACTCTAGGAAGATATTTGTTCATACCATGCTATAAACTTCCTCAATCTTTTAAAATAGCTGTATAACTTTTCATTAAATACAGGAATGGGCAAAAGTTATTCATATGGAAAATAATACAATAATTAACAAATAGTAATATGAGAATGAATTCTGTGTTTCATGTACTCACAACTATAACCCTACTTTTGTCCACTCCTGTATATATGTATCAAAACTTAATTCATCAACTCCCACCCATTTAGTTTGATATTATAAACTAGAGGACTGGTGCACAAATTCATGCACCAGTGGTGTCCCTTGGCCTGGCCTGTGGGATTGGGCTGAAACCAACTCTCCAACATCCCCCGAGGGGTTCTGGATTGCGAGAGGGTGCAGGCCAGGCTGAGGGACCCCAGCAGTGCAGGATTGGGGCTGGAGAGGGACACAGGAGGTTGGCCAGCTGGAGAGGGACTGTGGCAGGGCTCCAGGGCATGTCTGGCCTGTCTTGCTCAGTCCCGATTAGCTGGACACCAGCAGCAAGCTCACTTACCAGTTGAGGCATCTTCCCCTGGTGGTCAGTACACATTATAGTTAGCGGCGTAGTGGCCTTAGCATATCATTAGCATATTACACTTTGATTGGTTGAACAGCTGACTAGACAATCAGACACTTAGCATATTAGGCTTTTATTACATAGGATATTAATATTCCAAAGCTTACTATTATAAATGATGTTGTGATGATAATGCCAATAATAACAGCTATGGTATACTGAATACTTCCTCGTACAAAGTGTGCTATTTGTCATTATATATTCACTAGGGGCCCGGTGCACAAAAATTTGTGCACTTGGGGTGGAGGGAGTCCCTCAGCCCGGCCTGTGCCCTCTCACAGTCTGGGACCCCTCAGTGGATGTCCTATGATGGCCCCAGTCTGCCAGGCGCCTTCTGTGTGTGTGTATGTGTGTGTCACCACTGGGGACCTGCCCCCAGCCGCATCTGAGGCTCGGAGCAGTCCTCCTGTGTGTCTACCTGCCAGGGGCCTGCCCCCAGGCACACCATGGAGGCTTGGAGCAGGCACCCCCTCTATGTTGATCTCTCAGACTCTTGCCCTCCC
>PVJC01029001.1:0-14123 GCA_004026665.1 Murina feae | reverse complement strand
TCAGGAAGCGCAGAGGACTCCAATCAAAAGGAACCCAAGGAGGATCACACCAAGACACATCATAATTAAAATGCCAAGGGCAAAAGACAAAGAGAGAATATTAAAAGCATCAAGAGAAAAGCAGTTAGTTACCTACAAGGGAGTACCCATATGACTGTCAGCTGATTTCTCAACAGAAACCATGAAGGCCAGAAGGGAATGGCAAGAAACATTCAAAGTCATGAATAGCAAGAACCTACAACCAAGATTACTCTACCCAGAAAGGCTATGATGTAAAATTGATGGTCAGATAAAGAGCTTCACAGACAAGAAAAAGCTAAAGGAGTACATCACTACCAAACTAGGATAATTTGAAAGGCTGAAGGGCATTCTTTAAGAAGAGGAAGAAGAAAAAGGTAAATATAAAAAGTATGAACAACAAAGTGACAACAAATACATATCTATCAACAAGTGAATATAACAAGTCAATAGAAATATCTGATGAACAGAATAAACTGGAGAATAGAATATAAGTAAGGGCATAGAAAGGGAATGGACTGATATTTCCCAGGGGGAAGGGGACATGAGGGGTATGGGAAGAGAATGGACAAAAATCTTACATCTATGGATGAAGACAGTGGGGGGGAGGGGGTAAGGGCACGGGGCGAGGGGGGGAACCAAGTGGAGGGGAGCTATGAGGGTTTAAAAAAAAAAGAATATCTGTAACAATCTGAACAATAAAGAATATTTTTTAAAAAAAATAGCAAACATACAGAAACAGCCCAGAAAACAGACAACATTAAAAATATGTACTGCCTGACTGGTGTGGTTGAGCATTGACCTATGAACCAGGAGGTCACGGTTCAAATTCCAGTCAGGTCACATGCCTGGGTTTCGGGGCTCAATCCCAGTGGGGGGGGGGGTGCAGGAGGCAGCCAATCAATGATTCTCTCTCATCATTGATGTTTCTATCTTACTCTCCCTTTTCTTTCCTTTTTGAAATCAATAAAATATATTCTTTAAAGATATCTACTTACACATAGGACAGCTCAGAAAGTATAGTGAATGGATGGAGTCCACTGTGTGATAAAAATGCTAAAACACCATGTCGTTGCCATCAATAAGAAATTTACCTGTTCTTTAAAAATCCAGTAGGTGTGCCTTGAATTATGTGGCTTGCTTTAGTTGGCTGAGCATCATCCCATGCACCAAAAGGTCGCCAATTCAATTCCTGGTCAGGGCACATGCCCAGGGTGTAGGTTCGGTCCCCATCAGGGTGCCATAGTTACCATTTGGCATGAAGAGCAGGTTCACATGCCCAGGGTGTAGGTTCGGTCCCCATCGGGGTGCCATGGTTACCATTTGGCATGAAGAGCAGGTTGGTGTCTTCACCCGGACAGGCCCAATCGCAAAGCACCAATCGCTGTACTCTGGAAGCGCAGATCTGTTTTAATTCCTGAGCAGCTTCTCACACCGGACGCTGGAAGGGAAGTTTCCAAATCAGAAGTTCAGCGGACTTCTGCTAACATCTAATTTCACATTGCCACAGTACCAGGCCTGTAACAGTGAGGTTTCTTCACCCCTCCAGTAGAGGGCGCACTCTTTTGAGTGGCTTTGGTAGCCATTTGCTTCCTTGGTGCTTGACCGCCCTCGGATTCGTAGGCAGTCTGCTTTGTAGGAGCCATGGTATAGAGACCTCTTTACCTACCCCCGTCCCCTGCGGCTGGAGCTCAGAGAGCTGGAGGTGGCGCTGCTCAGTTTCCTCATCTGTAAAATGGGTTGTTTTAAGGATTACAGGAGTTCATGCATGTAAAGCTGTTAGGACAGTGACCGGCATACAGAGGAGGCCCAGCAAATGCTACCTGCTGTCCTAGACAGTTT
Source organism: Murina feae (assembly GCA_004026665.1). Lineage (NCBI taxonomy): Eukaryota > Metazoa > Chordata > Mammalia > Chiroptera > Vespertilionidae > Murina > Murina feae. The sequence continues at coordinate 12,263 of PVJC01029001.1, read as the reverse complement.
GTATAGTGGTTAAGAAAACCAGATATCCTGGGTTCAAATCCCAGAGCTGCCCCTTACTAGCTTAACACTGAGCACAAAGCCTAACCTCTCTGGGCCTCAGGGGCCTCTTTTGTATAAAATAAGCACGAACAGTAACACCCACCACACAGGATTAAACGAGCCGATCGCTGAAAAGTGCGTGGCACATAGAAGCGTTTGGGTAAATTTTGTAGTTATAATTTTAGTTTTATTCCCTCCAGGATAAACTCCACGAGGCAGGACTTTCTGTTGGCTCCATTCGCTACTGTAGCTCTGGGTGCCTAGAACAGTGCCTGGGGCATTGTTGTCAGTATCCCATTGGTTCCCGCGTTGGTGCTCAGTAACTGTGGACTGAGCATCCACTGTTTCACACTGTTCCTTCTCTACGGAATGTGCTTGTCACTGGCTTCTTTCTACTACGTTGATACCCTGGGAATTTATCATGATTTTTAATATCTATTCTGAGATTTTTTTTAAAAATATATCTCTTTATTGATTTCAGAGAGGAAGGAAGAGGGAGAGAGATATAGAAACATCCATGATGAGAGAATCATTGATCGGCTGCCTCCTGCACGCCCCCTACTGGGGATCGAGCCCACAACCTAGGTATGTGCCCTTGGATGGAATCGAACCTGGGACCCTTCAGTCTGTAGGCCGGCGCTCTATCCACTGAGCCAAACAGGCCAGGGCTAGTCTGAGATTTTTATTTCTATTTTTTTTAAATATATTTTATTGATTTTTTTTACAGAGAGGAAGGGAGAGGGATAGAGAGCTAGAAACATCAATGAGAGAGAAGCATCAATCAGCTGCCTCCTGCACACCCCCAACCGGGGATGTACATGCAACCAAGGTACATGCCCTTGACCAGAGTTGAACCTGGAATCCTTGAGTCTGTAGGCCGATGCTCTATGCACTGAGCAAACCCAGCCAGGGCAAGTCTGAGATTTTTTTTATTTTGGAAATCGATTGTGAAGGTAGATCAAAGCAGGGGAGGGGGCACCTGCTACCAGTGGCAGAAACACAACGCAGTGCCTGAAGCAGGAAAGAAGATTTCGCTTGTGAAACTGAACGTTTCAGAATAAATTGCCACTGGAAAAGCTGGATCCAGGAGCTCAAAATAATCACCAAGGTTCTTGTCTCCATCAGTAGCTCTCAGCCCTGCTTTCCCTGCATTGGCTCCTGGCTGAGGCACGGTCAGGCTCATGTTCTACAGGCCTAGCAGTCCCCTCACAGAGAAAGCCTTTCCTGCCAGCAGGCCCAGGACTGACTCTCAATGTGTCCCATCTCCGTCCTTGAACTGCTCACTGCAGCAAGGGGCTGGCCCGGCCTGGGGCACATGCCCACATGGGGGTGTCGCCTCTGGGAGAGGAGATGGATAATTCCCCAAAGGAAAATCCAGGTGCTTTTGAAAATATAGGTAAAGCCCTAGCCGGTGTGGCTCAATGGATAGAGCGTCAGCCTGCCGACGGAAGGGTCCTGGGTTCAATTCTAGTCAAGGGCACACACCTGGGTTTCAGGCTCAATCCCCAGTAGGGGAGCGTGTAGGAGGCAGCCGATCAATGATTCTCTCTCATCATGGATGTTTCTATCTCTCTCTCCCTCTTCCTTCCTCTCTAAGATGAGGTGTGCGTGTGCGTGCATGTGTGTGTGTGTGTGTGTATGTGTAAAGAATGGTGGACAGGTGGAAATGACAGATGGCAATTATATCACAAGCGATGCTCATCTCTCGTCATCCTCTCACCCTCGGACCTCTTGACCATCTTTGCTTCATGAGCTTTCAATATTATTAGCACTTCCAGTTTCCAAGTGCTCTGTGTTTCCCTGTGAGGAAGGTACTGCCATGCCCATTCTCCAGGTGAAGCAATGAAGGCCAAAAGAGGCTCGCCAGGTGTCCCAGTAACTTACAAACTGCCTGCTTTGTCTTACTGTCTCTGGTTTCACATATTCGTCCGGTCTTCACAGAGAGATGGCCGCCCTGCGGGCCAAGACCATAGCACCCTAATTCTGTCTTCCCCTCAGACCCAGGTGGGCACTTCCTGCAGACACATGGGAGGAGTGAACATGTCCATTCCGCTTGCCTGAGGTCTGGAACAGACCCTATGGGTCTGGGAAGGGCACAGACAATGTAGAAAAGTTGAAAGGCTAAGAGCCTAACATCTAGGTCTTACGGCTGCACACAGGGTCTTAAATGTAGGTGGGAATGGTTGGGACAGTCCTCAGAGCCACAGAGGGCAGAAGGCATTTATGAGAGAACTAGAGGCCCAGTGCACAAAAAATTTGTGCACTCAGCGGGGGGTCCCTCAGCCCAGCCTGTGCCCTCTCTCAGTCTGGGGCCTCTCGGGGGATGTCCACCTGCTGGCTTACGCCCGCTCCCCGGGGGATCAGGCCTAAGCTGGCAATCAGACATCCCTCTGGCAGCCCGGGAGCCCTCGGGGGATGTCCACTTGCCAGCAGAGAACAGGCCTAAGCTGCAGTTGGACATCCTTGGCACTGCTGAGGAGGCAGGAGAGGCTCCCACCATCACCACTGTACTGGCAGCCGTCAGCCTGGCTTGTGGCTGAGCAGAGCTCCCCCTGCGGGAGCGCACTGACCACCAGGGGGCAGCTCCTGCATTGAGCGTCTGCCCCCTGGTGGTCAGTGTGTGTCATAGTGACCAGTCATTCCCAGTGGTTCTGCTGTTAGTGTCAATTTGCATATTACCCTTTTATTATATAGGATGACACCTGAAGCAGGAACAAAGCCAGGTATTTAAATAGAGGAGGGAAGAGTGCTCTGGGCTAGCGGTCATCAACCTTTCAGACCTCACGGACCATCAGTGGTCTGCGGACCACCGGTTGGCAACCACTGCCAAGCAGAGGAAGCAGTAAGTGCAAAGGAAGGCCCTCGCCGGGTAGGAGTGAGCCCGCAGTGTTTGTAGGGCAGCTGGGAGGCCCAGGAGAGGACAAAAGGGGTCGATGAAAAGGGTCATGAAGACCTTGTAAACCAATGAAAGGGTTTCGCTTTTACTCGGAGTGGAATGAGGAGCCATGAGAATCAGTGACTCGGTCATGCAGATAGCCTGTTGGGACCCAGGACCACAACTGAGACAGGAGGAAGAAAGCAGGAACATACATGTGGTATACTGGTTAATAATGCACATTTTGTATTCAAAGAAAACACGATAATTTCAAGAGAAGCATCAAAAGTGCTTTATTCAAAGTAATATCCATCGCTAGCTACATATTTCCCCATCTTTCAGGTGATTTGTGGATATCGTCCCAATAGAACTTTTCCTGTTTTGAGGCAAACCATTCAGAGACCCGATTTTCCACTTCTTTCTACATTTTAAAGTGCTGCTCAGAAAGTGCGTGTGCCATCGATCGGAACAAGTGATAATCTGAAGCAGCAAGGTCTGGTGAATACAGCAGGTGGGTTACTACTTCCCAGGCAAGATCTTTTAATGTGGGAAAAGGGTGTTGGGGGTGCGGGAAGAGACTGGACAATAATCGTACACCTACGAATGAGAACGGGGGTGGGGAGGGCAGGTAAAGACAGAGGGTGGGGTGAGAACTGGGAGGAGTGGAGCTATGGGGGGGAAAAAGAGGAACAACTGTAATAATCTGAACAATAAAGATTTTTTTAAAAGATCTTTTAACGTGTCTTTAACTGGTTTTGAAGTGTGCAATGGTGCGTTATCATGAAGCAAAATTACTTTGCCATGTCTTCTGGCCCATTCTGGTCATTTTACAATCAAAGCATGGTTCAAATGGATTATTTGTTGTCGGTAGCAATTAATATTAATGGTTTCACCTGGTTTTAGAAGCTCATAATACACCACACCTTCCTGATCCCACCAAACGCAGAGCATTGTCTTCTTTCCGAAGCGATTTGGCCTTGCAGTGGATGTTAGTGGTTGACCTGGATCAACCCATGACTTTGTGCATTTGGGATTCTCAAAATAAATCCACTTTTCATCGCCAGTCACAAGTCAATGCAAAAAAGACTTTCTTTCGTGCTGTTGAAGCAACATTTTACTGATGACTTTTCAGTTTTCCATTTGTCTTCCGTTCAGTTGAGGTGGCATCCATTTTCCTTCCTTTAAAATCTTTCCCATCGCTTGTAAACGATCGGAAATTGTTTGCTGAGCAACATTTAATCTTTCTGCAGGTTGTTTTTGAGTTTGACACGCATCTTCATTCAATAATGCTTGTAATTGTTGGTCTTCAAACTTTTTCGGTTGACCTGGACATTCTTTGTCTCCACATCGAAACCAGCACTTTTAAAGGGTTTAAATCAGCGTTCACAAGTATCTTGAGACGGAGCATGCTCACCATAAGCTTCCCGAACTATACGATACTTTCAGCAGCACTTTCCTTCAAAATAAAGTAATAAATTAAAACTTCCCACAAATGCTCTTTTTTTTGGCATGAAATTCAACATTTTTAAGCATACAAATATCTGTGATGTTAAAACACCTTCAGCAAATTTGACATAGGAAGTTTTGAAGCTTGCTGTCAATACAACAAAATAGTAGACATATCACATCGCATATATATCCCCATATATGTAACTCCATCTATTGAAGAAAATCCACATTATTAACTGATACATTTGCTTTGTACGAATAAAATAGCACATAAAAATATCAGCAGGGTGTGTGCTCCCTTCCTGGGTTCCACATGCAGTGGCAGGACAAGCAAGGGATCCCGGCAGCCAGGGGGCTGACACTCCATGGAGGCTACCAGGTGAGGGCCCTAGTTTGGGAGTGGGGCCCCGTGTCAGCCTTGGAGCTGAGGGCTGCTGAAGGACCTGGTGTCTGTCTGCCAGAGGCGTGTCTGCCCCTCTCAGGCACCTGACATGGCCCGTCCTGAGGCCTAGCCCAGGGTCTGTCTCCACTGCAAGTCCTCTCATAGGGTAGGGAGACCTGGTAGAGCATCACCTGGCCTGGGAGGTGGGTCTTCCCGGAGGTTCTCAGAGCAGTGGCTGTCCACACAGGACCCAGGGCCCGATTTCCGCTCCCTGAGATTTCTGCTGCTGCCCCTTCTGCCTGTGGACCCCTTGTATTTATTTTTGAGAGCTTCCTTGCAGGTCAAACCTTACGTTACTAATAATAGCTAAAACCTACAGTCTCATCACATGCCAGGCCCTGTTCTAAGAACTTTGCAAACAATAGCTCATTGAATCCTCTAAACATTCTTATGTTATGTTCCTCATGCTAGAGATGATAAAACTGAGGCACAGAGAGGTTAGATAACTTACTTACGATCACACAGCTACTCAGTGGCAGTGCCAATTGTCTATGTGCATCATTGTCACAGCAGTGCTATCCGCTGGTAGGAGCGGCGTACCCTCCTGGCAAATGAGCCAAGCGCAGGGTGGTTTGTGCCTGGGCCTGAGTCCCACTGGGAAGTGTTGGGGCTGTGAAAGGAGAGCGGGTCTGTCTGATCCGCGACACCTTGCAGCCTCCCAAGTCTGCCTTCACTCATAGGCCGAGAGGTGGGCCCCCTTCTGCAGATGGGGAAACTGAGGCGCCATGTTTGGAGCATCTTGCTCAAGAGGGTGTACATGGGAAAGGGCAGAGCAGAGCTGGGACTCAGCCCGGGACTTTTCTTCCCCGGGCTGGTGTTTTTCCTCTGTAGCCTTCCTGCTGGGCTTTCGGCTCTTCCTTCCTGGTGCTCAACAAACCTGGCCTTCCAGCTTCTCCTCGCAGCCTGTGCAGCTCAGCCTTCCCACCTCGCGTTCCTGTGGAGTTTACAGAGAACACCAGTGATGACCATCTTGTCCACAGGAAGTCCTCCCACTCTCTTTCTCTCAGCCCTCCCAGGTACCCAACATGGCCTCATAGGGAAAAGAGGGGTGGGACCATTTCCCCTTGCCAGGCTCCCCCTCCCAGGGTCAAAGGTGGGTGGGAGGGGTAGAAATAAATCCTGCTAGACCCTGGGTGTGGGTGCATGTGGACAATGGGAGAGAGATCCAGTGATCATGGGACTCCAGGCCTCATCCACCTCTACCACCACCACCACCTCTCTCCACCCGACCCTCCTCCCCCACCTACTATTGTCAGCTACTGGGAACACATCAGGGCACAAAACAGGTAAAAGCCCCCATCTTTCTGGAACCTACATCCTAGTACACGAAGACAGACAAAAAAATAACTGAGAAAATGTTAAATATCTAAAAATATTATATATCTAAAATGCTATGCAGGGGGAGGGGGAAATGCAGGAGAGGAATAGAGAGGACTGGTGGCAGGGTTGCAATTTTTAGGGTGGTCCGTAAAGACCCTGTTTGAGAACGTGACATTTGAGCAGAGATTGTAAGGTGAGGGTACGCTTTGCAGATATCTGGAAGAAGGGTGTTCAGGCAGAAGGAACAGCAGTGCAAAGGCCCTGAGGCAGGAGCATGCCTGGCATGCTCTAGGAGCAACGAGGAGGCCGGTATGGCTGGAATTGTATGAGTGAGGAGAGAGGGAGCAAGATAAGCAAATGTTCAATGCCCATTGCAGACAAGCTTTACGGCAGGAAAGAATAAGCTGTTCAGGGGGAAGCCTGTGACAAGGCCTATAAGGCAAGGAGGGCATTCTAGGCAGAGACTAGCTTGTGCAAAAGCAAAGAAGTATGAGGTGGCTCATCGTGTTCAAGCATGAAGCTCCAGGGGCTGGAGCAGGAGTAGAGTGGGAGTGAGAGGTGAGGCTGGAGGAGCCAGCTGCAGCCTGATGGAGGAGGGCAAAGAAGCAGCAAGGGGCAACGGTCTTGGGGAACCATAAGGGAAGGTTTGGAGGGCCAGAGAGCAGGAGGTGGGGTTCAGGATTTGAGGGGTCAGGCGTGGATATGGTCAGGGAGTGAGTGGGTGGGCATATCTCTAGGCTGATGGCAAGACTTGGGGATGTGAGGAAAGCCAGCTAGAGCCTCTGTTGGTCCTCACCATGAGCCTAAGGATGTGTAGGACCCCCCACACACACAGGGAGCGCCAGGTGCATGGCATGTGAGGGAATGAGCTGCCACCACTGGGGGGCACAGCAAAGGAAGCCAGCCTGAGGTAGGCAGGTGCCAGACACTCTTCCTTCTCCTTCTCCTCCACCATCCTCTGAGATTGATCCCTGGCTGATGCTGGTACTTCCCTGGCAGTTGGTCCCAGGCTACCTTGGTGGGCAGTGCCAAGGCAGGGTTGAGGAGGCAGGGTACAGGAAGGGGAAGCCCCCTTGGTTTCTGTCTCACAGCAGGGACCCAATAGGGAAACCCCGCAGGTCCCAAAAGGAAAGTGGCAGCAGTGGGCCTCAGGGAAGACCAAGAAACCCCCCATTTTCTCCCTGAAGATGGGAAATCCAGGGCGGGGCTTAGGGTGGGGCTGTGCTGGAAGGAAGATCTGTGGTTGATGCAACCCAGCCTTGAAAACTGTCTACAGAGCATAAACTATTCTGGAACCTGGCTGAGGCCTGGTCCTGACCTCACACAACCCAACCTGGCCACAGGCTGAGCCTAACATGCTCATCAACTGAGCTCTTATCCCAGCCTTGACCTGAGTCATAAGCTATCAGAACCTTGACCACAGACCAAGTTCTGTGCCCTCTCCGGACTGAGCCCACCCTAGTTCATCCCAAGTAGAGTTCCTCGGGTCATTAATAGCTCTGACCCCAAACACAGAGCCAGGATGCTAACCCAAGACAAAGCTCTGAGTCCAACCCTAGACCATGTTCTGATCCCAATTATAGAGTGAGTTCTAGTTCAAGATCTGATTCTGGAGAAAGATTGAGCTCTTGGCCCTGAATGAAACTTCTCCTTCGGCCCCGACCTAGGCTGTAGACTGAGCCCTGACTCTGCCCCACACAAAGCCCCATCCCAGCTGCCCAATGAGCCCCAACTTCCTTTGTATTCCCTTCCTCGGCCACCTGGTAAACCAGAAGAGAGTAAGACCCTAAGTCCCCTCTGATGGATAGTCGTCTTACCTGGCCATTCATCTTTTGAAGGACAGTAGGCTGGTGATGGCACTAGAATAGTAATGACAGAGCAGAGAAACAAGAGAGGATTCAAGTCTCTGGGACCTACCAGCAAACAGAGCAGGTAGCTCACCTGAGAGTGGGGAAGTGAGGGGAAGACTGGATCTGGAGCTCAGCACGGTCAGCAGCTTGGATTGACCAAACCCCAGCTTCCCGCCATCCCCCACCACACCCCCTCTGGGAAGGGAAATTACATTTCCCCATTTAGCAAGGGGTGGTGAGGAGGGAAGACTGAGTTAAAGCAAAGCTGAAAGTACAAGCAGCACGGAAAGTGAAACCGGGCACAGCCCCCAGTATAAGACTCCCCCGGCCCGGGAGATGGCTGGCCAAAGAGGCTGGGCCCTGCCATGGGCCAGAAGGCAGGCGACCTTGGCTGGCGTGAGTTTGAGGCCAGGGCTTGGGGCAGAGGGGTGGGAGGCTTGGCTGAGACTGGGCAGAGGATGGGAGAGCTTGACTGGTGTGGGTGGGGGTGAAGGGCTGAGGAGCTACTATTTGGCAGAGGCTAAGAATACAGCCTATGGGAGGATGGGAAGGAGGCCGGCATGAATGGGGAAGAGGGGCTGGACAGTCAGGTGGTGGTTCAGCTGGGACTGGATAGAGGATGAGGCAGTTTGGTTGGCAATGGATGGAGAGAGTTAGACAGGCAGGTTGACCAGAACCCAGACCTGGCAGGTAAATGAAGAGTTGGGTTGGAGGGAATGAGCAAAGGCCAGACAGCTTGGCTGAGCACTGGGGCTGGCTGGAGGAAGAACAGCAGGAAGAGTTGGCTCACATCAGGGGCTGTGGCCAAGGAGTTAGCAGCCTAACTTGGTCAAAGGTCTGTAGTTCAAAGCCTGGGGGGGAGGTCCAATCTGCAGTTGGAGACTAAAGGACTTGGAGGCTGGGACCAGAGCAGATAGTAGGGTCAGAGTAGGGACCAAGGACTAAAGGATGGGACAGAACCTTCAATGGTCAGGGCCAGGGACCCAGGACTGTCTGCCAAGGGAAGGGTCTGGGGGCTCCAGAGCTCAGGCAGGAAGTGGAGAGTCAGTAGGAAATGACACAGCTCAAGTCTGGGTGGGCCATATCTACAAGTCTGGGCACCCCTCTCCCTCAACACAGAACTGGGAAGAACCCCACTCTTCCCAAAGTCTCCAGGAGGCCAGAGTGGCCCCCAAGTCAGGGAGCCTAGAAATTAGAGAGCCAGCCAGGCACTGCCCATCCTCTGTGGAAGTCCATGAGGGAGGTGAACCTACCCAGAAACTCCCCGTGGTCTTTATGGAGAGGACATTTCGAGGAGCAGAGTCCAGGGCAAGGGATCAAGAACAGACAGGGAAGAGGCAGGGAGAGGCGGGTGAGCAGGAACAGACTTAGGAACCGTTTTGGTTTGTGTTTCGAGGAGAATTGTGTAACCCAGTGATTGCTAGGTTTCCTTTTCCAGAGGGAGAAATCACTGAACGCTGCTCTCCTCCCAGAGCTCCCGCCCCATTGTGCCTCTTCTTTTTGCTCAAGAAACACAGGACAGGAAGCACTTTAAGAAATCAGCTAGTCGACTCCCCCATTTTACAGACGGGAGCCTGAGGCACAGAAATAAGAGGTGACTTGCTCGAGGGAAGACTCCAAATGAGAAACAGGCTCTACCTCCAGTTCCAGGCCTCCTCCCCCTCCCCGCACCCCTGTTCCTCCCTCACTGCGGAGTGACCCTCTCACCTTGGTAGCGGCTGGATCAGTCTGCCCTATGACTCCCTGGAATAGAGCCTCCAGCATTGCCAACCACCCTGGGGCCCGAGGTCGGGCCATCAGAGCCATTGGCCAAGCCTGAAGAATCCTTGGCAGAACAGAGTGTGCCTGCTACAGGGGAGGTGGTGCCTCCTCTCAGATCCCTGGGGGAAACTCACAGGGTCTGCATTTGGACAGATTCAGAGTCCAGTCCAGATTCCCTCATCCTCTGACTATGTACCTTGGCAAGTCAACCTCACTGAGCCTCACTTTCCTCATCTGCCAAATGGGAAGAATAATAGCACCCAGGCTGCCACACAGAGTTGTGCAGTTCGTTCACTGGAAAAGACACTTGGCCAAGGGAGTTAGTGGGGGCTGTGCATGGCTGTGTCTGCCTGGGAGAAAGGGCACCTGCCTTTCAGTCACACAGATGTGCCATATAGTGTCTCCAGGAGCTTCCATCTCATTAGTGGTTTTGAGGGGATGATACAAAGACCCATAGCGCAGGCTCAGAAAAGGCACCTTCTCTTGAGTTCTCCCTTCTCTCAAGTTGTCCTCAAGCTCTCCCCTCATTTTGCCCACCCTCTCCTCATCTCTCCAGGACTTGGCCTTTTGCTGCTTTCCTTGCTCCTGGCTCGAGCTGGTGTCTGGGGATTTCCAAGGCCCCCAGGGAGACTCGCCTTGAGCCTAGAGGAGGAGTTCAAGGTCAGCCTGCATCTTGCCAGGAAGCTGCTGTCTGAGGTTCGGGCCCAGGCCCACCGCTTTGTGAGTTTCCCTGATGCTACTGGCTCTGGGGATGGACAGACCCTCACTCCCATCTGGCCCCCACTAACAGACCTTGCCCTACAGGCTGAAGCGCACCTGCCAGGAGTGAACCTGGACCTCCTGCCCCTGGGACAGCAGCTCCCCAACGTTTCCCTGACCTTCCGGGCCTGGTGCAGCCTCTCTGTGAGTGGGAGAGGTTGGTGGGGCAGGTGGGGGGAAGTGAGCTAGCAGTACAGCTGGGCTGGGTGGATAGAGATGAAATCAGGGATTGAACTGAAGATAGATTTGGGGATAAATTGAAGGATAGAATCTGGATGAGGTTGAGTATGTCATTGGACATAAAAATGGAGCTGAATAAAGAAATGGAGTTAAAAAGAAGGAAAGAGTAGAGCATGGAAAGAGGTGGGGATGGGAATGGAATGGGATTAGGGGTAGAAATTAGTATGGAGGCGGGATGAGAATGGGGAGAGGCTGGAAATAGGAAGAAGGTTGGGGATGAGAAGCGGTGTGAATTACTGGTGAGGATGGAATGGAATGGGGTTGGGATGGAGTTGGAGATGGGATAGAGAGAATGAGTCTAGACATATGGTTGAGGAATCTAATCGGGAATAGGAATGGGAGTAAGGATAGGAAAGAGGTTGGAGACAGATGGAAAACAAGTAAGGAGATGGAGATAGGATGGAATGGTGAAGAAAGGAATAAAATGGGTTTGTGGATAGAGAATGATGAGACAATGGAGATGGGGTTGGTGTTAGATATGAGGTCGAACATGCAACTGAAAGTGAGGTTGGGAAAGGAGATAGGATAGAGGTCAAAGACAGTGGAGACTAGATTGGTGATGAGTGAAGGGAAGGAGTGGAGGAGGTGAAGTTGCGGATCAGAACAGACACTCAGGTGGAGTTTGGTATGGGAATGGGACCCAGAGAGACATAAGGTTGGGCTTGAAGTGGGTCATCTTTGCCCTGTGGACCTCTTCTGACCACTTCCCTCTGCCTCCACAGGGATCAGAGCGACTGTTCTTCCTCTCCATGACACTTCGTCCCTTTCAAGCCTTATTGGGAGGGCTGGAGACGCAGGGGAGCTGGACCAGCTCAGAGAGGATACAGCTTTGGGCCATGAGGCTGGATCTCCGAGATTTGCAGCAGCATCTCCGCTTCCAGGTAGAGTACCCACTCACCTTCCTTAACCCCCAGAGACCAAAACTGGGAGTCTTGGCTCCCTTTTAAAAACACCCCTATGCCCACAGGTGGGGTAAGTCTGAAGTGAGATCCTCCAGGTCCTCCCAGTGTGTACGTGAAGGATATGTGTGTGTGTGTGGCTGCATCAGGTCCTGGCTCTACCTGAATCTCTTGGGGTCTTGATCTTAAATGAGAGAACAGCTCTGAAGCACCCAGCACAGCGTCCAGCACCAGCAGGACCAATAACAAAGTCGGTTCCCTTCACTCTGTCATCCTCTGACATCATCAGGTCCTGCTGAACATGTCACAGGGAAATAAGAATGTTACCTTTATTAAAAGGAGAATCGAAAATGCAAGCAGCAAAAAGACCAGCTGTATCACCTTTCTGCTCATTTCTGATCCTAAGATGACCCTTAAGAGAGGAATTTCCATACTCGTGCACTGCTGGTGGGAATGCAGACTGGTGCAGCCACTGTGGAGAACAGTATGGAGTTTCCTCAAAAAATTAAACATGGATCTCCCTTTTGACCCTGTGATCCCACTTCTGGGAATATATCCTAAGAAACCAGAAACACCAATCAGAAAGGACATATGCATCCCTATGTTCATAGCAGCACAATTTACCATAG
>PVJC01029000.1:0-22187 GCA_004026665.1 Murina feae | reverse complement strand
AAAGGGCCTGGGCAGCCGCCAAGCAGGCTGAGACCCCCCCTGCCGCCTCTTACCCGCTCCCCGATGCCCCGCAAAGGGCCTGGGCAGCCACCAAGCAGGCCAAGACCCCCCCCCTGCCACCTCTTACCCGCTTCCCGGTGCCCTCCAACCCTGCCACCTCTTTCCCATCACGGGTCCTGGGTCCTGCGCTGTCCTGCCCTGCAGCCGCTCTGTGCACTCGGGAGGTCCCTCAGCCTGGCCTGTGCCCTCTCGCAGTCTGGGACCCCTCGGGGGATGTCCACCTGCTGGCATGCCTGACCAGCCTGGGTGAGGGGCTTTCAGGCTGCCCACAGCTCCCATTGACCCAACGTCCCAGCAAGGCCGGTTGGACACAGGTTCTGGAGTTTTTTCTCCTATAATTGATACTGTTCCTTGAAGGCCTGGGGTTATCTTCTATAATTGATACACTGTTCCTTTAAGGCGGCCTTCTAACTAACGAAGCCTCCTCTGCTTCACCTGGCAGTGTCTATAATGAAACAATTGTTACTTTTACTGGTTAGGCCCGAGCTGCTCTTTCCTTCAGCTCCGGAGGATTCTATGATTGTTACATTGTTTCAAAGCTGTGTTTTGCTAGAGGCAGTTTAATCGCAGCTTCACTTTCGCTCCTGCTGCAATGGAAAGGGCTGTTTACTCAGGTCCGTGAGTGGCGGCCTCCATGTTGGCTGGGCTAATTTGCATACAGCCGCTCTGATTGGCTGGTGGGCGTGGCTTACCCTGTCTCGGAGAAACGGTTAATTTTAATATTTCGCTTTTATAGAGTAGATATATCTAGTATTGCTAAGCAAAGTTCATGGTCATTGTGGGCCATATCACTTAATTTCATAACTGAAAGACATCATCCATATATTCACTGTGATACATATGGGGATGAATCTTGCTCTTTTCACAACATGCCAGAGATTCCCATCAGTGATACTGTGCTAGTCATTCGCTCAACACACATCAGTTAAAAGACTATTATGTGTCAGTTAAACTGGATCTTGGAGATGTCAAGGTAAAGTATGATTTCTGTCTTTTTTCTCAAGGAGATTTTGAATTTCCATGGCTGATCTCCCACACAGCCACTCAATGAATAATCTTAATTTATAGTCTCGATGATGCTTCCACTCCCTTCTCTCATAATTTCTTTTTGTATGGACTTCTGATCTGCCTGTTGATTCAACATTGAAATGAATCAAGTGTAATTTTACAAAATAGACACACTGGCTTCTAAAAACATCCTTGAGCCTAGAATATAAAAATGGCCAATTTTCTCACCTTCATTTTATTTATTCCCTTCCATTCTTTTTAAAATATTTTTTAAATATATTTTTAGAAAGAAAAGAAGGGAGAGGAATAGACACATTGATGAGAAAGGAACATCATGCGTCGGCTGCCGCCTGCACACCCCACACTGGGGATTGAGCCCATAACCCGGGTAGACACTCAACCTCTGAGCCACATCAGCCAGGTCCTTCCATTCTTAAACATTAAATATCTTAATCTTGGATGGTGCACTAAGACTTCCATGCTTCCATTTCCTTTCTTGCTAATTTGACTATGGAATTATTCTTAGCTTGTACTAATTCATGTAATGAACAAAGTAAGGAATACTCTGTAGTATAAAAAAACTATGAAAATTAATATTTATATGACTATTCATTTCTGGTAATAGGATGCTTGCAGCTCCTTTCTCAGTACTTCCAAATGAAGTCAGTCATCAGTGACCAATAGAAAGAAGGCACAGGTCCACTCAGCTTGACAGAGTAGAATTATAAAAGCAAGAAGGATCAAAACCCTAGAAAGGACCACAAACAGAAAGATTAGCTCTTCTTAGAATATGGAAACTATATTATACTCAGGAGGATAATGAAATCTAGAAAATACTCTAAAATGTCCCTATGGAATTTTATATAGCCCTTTTGGCAATCAAGTCAGGTGGGAAATATACATGTTAAAAATTAAATGTAATGTGAAGACTTTTTATAATTAAGATGGTTATTTGATCTTTACAAACAATTGTGCCTAGGGCATCCAGACACAAAGTCTTAGAGTCCCAGCAGACTGAGAGCTCCTGCATAGCCCTGTGGTCCACCATGGTGTCAGAGAACCAGCAGAAGAAGGACAGAGTCTGCATGGATGAGGGACTGAGGAGCAGACCTGAAGGGAGCTTTGTTACATACAAGGAGATTGACTCCTACTTATTCACGTATTTATAAATACAGAAACACAGACATACGCATACCTTTATGCATTTATTATGTGATAATGGGAGCCACGAGTCTGAAGAAAGACTGATATTTTTAAGGATAAGGCAGGGAAATATAAAGTCAAACTAACACACCCTATTGTCCCAGAAGCAAGGAAGTACTCACAGAATGGTGGAGACATATTTGTACACATTTACATCTACATCTGCAATTATTTACATAATGAAAAATTAACTTACAACAAAATCATATTGATTGCCAAGGGGAAAATCATAACTTAAAGTTGAGAAGCCTGGCAGGCACCATCTCGATTAAATGATTAAAGTGAACATCATCAGTAAAGGGATGAGTCAAAACTCAGGCACCATCAAAGTTTATTTTGGACATGGGGAAAAGTCTTTGTTGGGCACTTACAACTTTCTCTTTGGTTTGAGAGTGTTTCAAAATGAAAGTTTTAAAGGCAGACATTGAGCACACAAAGTAATTCTATTTCTCTATCCAGAGATTGTATGACTAAAAGGCTCCAGCACATCAAATGCCACAGAGGTTGAGTGTTGTCAGGGGATTTTCCAAGTTACTACATAATATTTGCCTAACCTCACTCTGTCCCCGATATCCTTTTGCTCCAACTGTCTTTCCCCCTCTCCCTGTCCTTTTGAGTTTAACTCCAACACAAGTTACCTATATCAACCTATTATCTCCCCATTTATAATTAAACTTCCTAGAGAGTAACTTTAATGGTTCTACCAAGATAGATCATTTATCCTGCCTGCATGTGCATATGCTCCAGCTGTAGCCAATCTTCTATATGTTTCGGAAGCTGTAGGAACTAGTGACCAAGGGTGATAAATTTTTATTTTTATTTTTTTTAAATGTTTTTATTAATTTCAGAGAAAGAAAGGGAAAGGGAAAAGAGATAGAAACATCAATGATGAGAACCACCAATTGATCGCATCATGCATGCCATCTACTGGGGACTGAGCCCACAACCTGGGCATGTGCCCTGAACAAGAATCAAAGCTTGACCTCCTGTTTCATAGGTCAATGCTCAGCCACTGAGCAACACCAGCTGGGAAGGGTGAGAACTTCTTAAGGCATATTTCTGGGTTCAAATTCCTCTTATGAGCTGTGTGAAGAATGGCAGATCTTAATTATTCTGTGATTCAGTTTCCTCATTTATAAAAAGAAGTTAATATCACTTATCTCATGCAGTCTTAAGAGTTGAATGACATGTTTAAAGTACTTAGAATACTACCTGAAACATAAGTGCTGTAAGTCTATTTGGTGTTATTAATGTTATTTTAACTATATTGTGATATTCTAAATTACATTAAATCTACTATAGAAATATCAAAATCTTTGCCACCCTGAATCCTTTCTGCACACATGGGAAAGTTCCAGATTCTAATGACAACTACTTTGGCTAGGGGAAGTGGCATATAATAGAGAAGATTCATCTTCTCTAGTGTTGGGAGATTTTGTCATCTGATAGAATGCATACTTCCATAGCAAAGAAACCAATATTTATCAAAGGTCAAGTAAGTCGAAGTTGACATATGTTTCTTTTTATAATTTTGTCACCAATGTCCAATGTCTGGAAACAGACAAATTAATAGAATTGAACTTTCTACTTTGTGATTATATAGCCTAAGGTGTGGTTTCAAGTAATGTACTGCACTGTTAAAACAAACACATGTGATGACAACTGGATTCATCTTATTGATGTACTCCCTGAGGATTTGAGCCCTTAGAAAAATATTTCTGGCTGTTTGGGGGGAAAAAATGAATACATACAGGGAAATAACTTGTGACAGTGATATCCATTGTTATGAAAAGTTTTGCTATATATGCATAGGTCTACTTAAAATTAAATGGAAATGTAGAGATTATAAATACTAAACAGTAACCACTTTGCAGGAGAATGACAAAAGGCCTATAAATGTCCATGGTAACTTAGTATTTTTTCCTCTAGGGCTGTCTTCTCTGGTTTGTTAACCTAAACTATATTTGACTTGTGCATTGCCTATATGTCTCATATTTTTGAAATGTGTCTTAGGTACCAGATAGTATTATTTATTTTGCCTTAATAATAATTAAAATATGATTATGGTAATAATTTTATAGGTCTGTACATTTGCATCAACCCTTCTTTAATTAATTATGAAAAATTTCAAAAAATACAAAAGGTTCAGATAAGATAGAAGAGATAAAAATATTAAAAAGTGCATATTCCTGTATCATCCATCATCTTGAGAGAGAGAACATACCAATTACCGTGTAAATGTCTGAGATTCCATCCTCAAATTCAACTTCTTCCTTAACCCCTCCTAACCAAATTCTATCATGAGTTTTTCTTTTATCATTGCCTTTAAAAAAAATAATTAGTTTACTATTTATGTCTACATATATGAAAATGTTTAGTTTTGCTCATTTTGAATATTTTCTGAATGGAATTATACTATACTAGTAGCCCTTCTCATGAATCCGTGCTCAAGCAGCTCAATGCCACTTGCCTCAGCTGGCCACCCTACCCACTGCCACTGGTAGCTCTCTGCAGCTTGTAACTCACCGCCCCGCCCTCCTATAGCTCCCCCTGCTTGTAACTTGCTGCTCTGCCCTCCAGTAGCTCTCCACTGCTTGTAGATCAGTCACGACATTACGGCATCCTGGCTAATTTGCATATTCCTTTATTATTATTTTAGATTATTTTAGATGTATGTGTATGTCTGTGTTCAGATATGATTACTTTCTTTCATTCAAAGCACATTTTTTAAAGTGCATTCATGTTAACACCAAAATTTCTAATCCACTCACTTACACTTTCACAGAATAGTCCTGCAAATGCTGTCACCAAATTTATTCATTATTTTTGTATTTTCCTGTAAAATGCTTAATTTCTGCAGGATGCTGCAAATTTTTTTTCTATTACAAAAAATAAGCACTGTTATGGGTGTTGTACATTTCTCTTGGTTCACATGTGCAAATTATCTTTAGAGTGTATAATTAGAACTGATGAGTAGTAGGATTTATTTATCTTCAACTTCTCTGTAAAATCCAGATCTGTTTTTCAAAATGTGTTTTAACAGTTTTAACTCCCACTAAAAGAGTGTAAGTCTTCCCATTGCTTCTCATCAAAAGCATTTGATTTTGTCCGATTATTAAATTTTTCTCAATCTGGATGTTAAATAGTATCTCATTATATGTTTAATTTACATTTAATTTGCATTTCTCTGAGGGACTGTCAAGGAAGAGCTGCAGATTCATAGGAAGCAGGAGACACAGCTGCTATGGAGAAGCCTCCAAAATTAGGAGGCTTGAAATACCCTGGCTTTTCCTCCCCACACACCCTCCAGTATTCCATAAATGTTTCTGATTGGAAAAGCCTACCTGAGATCTGAGATTAAGGAAGCCTGGGGGATGTAATTACTGATATACATAGCAGGTCAGAGAAGGACAGAAGTGAATATGAAATCAAATACAAAAATGATTATCATCACTATACAATATTTAACTTATTACTTCATGTCTCTTCCACTAACATGAAAGCTAGAAGTAATACATTTTACTTTATTTTGTTCCCTATGTTTAGAAGAGTTCCTGACACATAAGATGTGTTAAACAAATATTGAATAAATGAATCAATGAATATTCAAGACCCACATAAGTCATAGTCTTTCACATATTTAAATATTATAATTTAAGAATTGAATTATTGAATCATTATAACTTAATTTTAAGAGAAGGTTTGGGGTAATAGCAAAATGGAGGGATTTTTACATATACTTTCTGACCCAACATATGCATACCCCTTGCATTATCAACATCTCCCACCAGGGTGGCACATCTGTTACAGGCAGGGAGCCTCATCAAAATCACCCAGAGTCCATATAGACATTAGGACTCACTATTACTGTTTTATATTCTATGGGTTTTCAAAAATATGTAATGGAATGTATCAGTCATTGTAGTATCATACAGAATACTTTCATTGCTCTAAAAATGCTCTCTATTCTTCCCTAGTATCCCTCCTTCTCTCAAACCTAGGCAACCATCTATCTTTTTACTGATTCCATGGTTTCGCCTTTTCCAGAATATCATATAGTTGGAATCATTGTGCATGTCACATTTTCAGATTGGCTTCTTTCCCTTAGTAGTATGTATTTTTATGTTTCTTCCATTTTTTTTATGGCATGATAGGTCATTTCTTCTTTATGCAGAATAACATTTTATTGTGTGAATGTACCATAGTTTATCCATTCACCTACTGTTAGATATCTTGGTTGCTTCCAAGTGTTGGCAATCTACTCTAATAAAAGAGTAATATGCAAACTGACCATCACCCAAGACACCCAAACCACGCCCATAATCCAAGCCACACCCACCAGCCAATCAGAGAGGCTGTATGCAAATTAACCCAGCCAAGATGGAGGCTGGCAGCCACAGAGCTAGAGCAAACAGGAGGCTTCCATTGCAACTGCCTGCCTAGGCCGGCTGGGCCTCTACTAACGCAACATTGTTTCAATTATAGAAACCACCAAGCTGAAGCAAGCAGGAGGCTTCATTACCTGACTAGGCCTCAGCTTAAAGCAACAGTGTTTCAATTATAGAAGATAAATAAACCTCAGAAACCTGATTCCAGCTAGCCTCGCTGGGACGTTGGGTCAATGGCGGCAGAAACAGCCCATTGGGGTGCGGCATGAACCTGTGCGACCTGGACAAGGTCCCCGAGACCCTGGAGTTCTTCGAGCTGCTGGTGCCAGACTATGGGGTCAGCTCCGAAGTGGGTGTCTTACTCCCCGTGGAGCTCCTGAATGGGTTCCATATCCATGGCCCTGCAGGGGCCCCGAGCTGGAGCCCAGGCTCTTTGAGTCACCGGTGGCAATGGAGGGAAGCCTACCATACCCTGAGCCCTGGAGCGCCCCAAGCTGTCCTGAGATCAAGAAGCTGTCCCTGGCTGCAAGAGGGCACAGGCCGAGCTGAGGGACCCCACCTGAGTGCACAAATTTCCGTGCACTGGGCCCCTAGTTTTGAATAAAGCTATATAAACATTTATGTGCAAGTTTTTGAGTAGACAATGATTATGGGGAGTAGGGAGAAATGATCCCTCAAAAGTCTTTGTACTTCTGAAATAATTTTCCAATATTTAATTATATCCTTAAATATAGTCTTTTGTGTGTAGCATAGATAGGAATAATTCACTCACACCTTGCCTCTATGTTTATTTCTGCCACTGATCAAATTTACCTATCACCATGGCTCTCTTCATACTGCTGTGTGATCCTTCCATCGAGCCCAGTCCTCTGCCCTGCTTACTGCTATTTTTCCAACATGCTCCCTCAATCTGTTCTTCCCCTTCTTCCATCCATTTACCTCAGTTATGTTTCTTCTAGATCTACATATGGCTGAATTTTGTGTGTGTAATATATTCACTTAAATGTCACCTCCTCAAAGAATCTTTTTCTGCCCACCATATGTACTGTGGCCTTTCTCTTTTGGTCATTCATCTGTGTAATTTTTTCATATCAATTGTAATGGTCTGTAGTTACTTTGCATTCTATTTGTTTTATTTTCTACTAGAGGTCCAGTGCATGAAATTTGTGCACAAGGGTGGAGAGAGGGTCCTCTCAGCCTGGCCTGTACTCTCACAATCCAGGACCACTAGCTCCTAACTGCTGGCCTTATTACCTGCCTGATCAGCCCTAACAACTCTGCCTGCTTGTCTCATCATCCTTAACCCCTGTGCCTGCCTGCTCATTTTTCCTAACCAATCAACTGCCTGCCTGATCACCTCTAACCACTTGCCTGTCTGCCTGATGGCTCCTAACTGCCTCTGCCTTGACCTCCACCACCACGGCTTTGACTGGAAGGATGTTTGGAATGACATCCAGAAGGTCATTTAGTCATCCAGTCTAATTAGCATATTACACCTTTATTATTATAGATGTGTTTCACTAGAATATAAGCCCATGGTGGGAGGAAATTTGTAGGTTTGCTTCATGTTATATCTAGAGAGATTAGCATATACCTGGCAGCTCTATGAATTTATGAATCTACAGGAAGCACCAGTTTTTTCTCAGGTAAATGAAATAGTTTTTAAAAATGTGATTTTCAATAATATATAACTACTAGAGGCCTGGTGCACAAAAATTTGTGCACTAGGGGGGAAGGGGTCCCTCAGCCTGGCCTGTGCCTTCTCACAGTCTGGGACTCCTCGGGGGATGTCCACCTGCTGGCATGCCTGGCCAGCCTGGGTGAGGGGCTGATGGCTGTTTGCAGGCTTGCTAAGCCCCCCAGTGGGGACCTTCACACCATCAGGATGTGGCCAGCCTGGGTGAGGGGCTGAGGGACGTTTTCAGGCTGCCCACAGTTCCTTCAGGGTTCGGGTCCCTACCGGGGTGCCTGGCTGGAAGCAGGTATCTGGGGTTTGTTTATCTTCTATAATTGAAAATTTATAGCCTTGAGTAGAGGTCAGGGCCCTCAGAGCCTTGGCTTCCTCCATTGCCCTGGGAAACTCCAGCTCAGTGGCTGCCACCATCTTAGTTGAGCTAATTTGCATATTTGCTCCTGATTGGTTGGCGGGCATGGCCTGTGGACATGGCTTGTGGGTATAACAGAGTGATGGTTAATTTGCATATTGCTCTTTTATTAGATTAGATTATATTGGGTTTGTGTGTAGTGGATAATGTTGGATACCTGCATTCTACAGGGACATTACAGAATGCAGCAAAAGTAGGTTCACCATTGTTCATATGGAAAATGATGCAATAATTAATGAATGATAATATACAAATAAACTGTGTTTTGCTTACTCATGACTGTAAATCTACTTTTGCCTTACCCTGTAAACTTGACTTTGCCTCATTAAGAAACTCTTTGTACTGGTACATTGTTTTCTCCAAGCTATTGATCATAATAAAGACAAAAGTACATTGTTGACTATCAAAAAGTCATCTGACTCTACTTTTGCACTGAAAATATCCCCAGTTTCTTCAATATTGTAAGCACATTTCATTATTTTGGCTCTCTTTACCCTCTGCATCATTCTTCCTTGGAAACACCCCAGGTTATTATATCCCTTTCAAAGTGTGGAGTCTGGAAATTGACAGTGGTCTAAGTAGTGCCTAGGAGAGCAAAAATATGAACACTATTGCTCTGCTGCTTTTGAAAAATATATATCCCTATGCTTGATAGGAAGCTGACATTGATTTTTTCACATTTTAAGTACCCAAAAGAAAAAAAATTATATATATATATATATATGTATATATTAATCTCATTCACTCCAAAGATTGAAAACTTAAAAAGATTTTTTACAGAGAGGAAGGGAGAGGGATAGAGAGTTAGAAACATCGATGAAAGAGAAACATCAATCAGCTGCCTCCTGCACACTCCCCCTGGGGTTGTGCCTGCAACCAAGGTACATACCCTTGACCGGAATCAAACCCAGGACCTTTCAGTCTGCAGGCCGATGCTCTGTCTACTGAGCCAAACCGGTTCTGGCTTAAAAAGATTTTTTAAAAATTAAAGTGTTAGGAATATTTTTTACAGAAATTCCTTAATATTCATTTAAATTACAATTTACTTACCCATTAAACAATATCTTCTGGTGAGTTAATCTAATTTGTTAGACAAATAAAATTTTCAAGTTTATTGGATCATTTTTAAGACTTAAAGAAAATGTTAAATACAAACTTACAAAGATAAAATTTGGATACACAATTTTTAAAAAGGTCTCATATGATTTGGAAACTGTGCCATCATAGTTTTGAATCAGTATTTGAGCTGAATGATATTCTTAAATGCTATAAACAAATATGTGAAGCTGAGG
This sequence comes from Murina feae, assembly GCA_004026665.1. Taxonomy (NCBI): domain Eukaryota; kingdom Metazoa; phylum Chordata; class Mammalia; order Chiroptera; family Vespertilionidae; genus Murina; species Murina feae. The sequence continues at coordinate 12,131 of PVJC01029000.1, read as the reverse complement.
AAACTGAGACTCAAAACTAAACCTAAGCTGTCAGATAGCAGCAGAACCAAGAGTAGGGCTTCAGACTTCTGACTTCCAGTTTGTTTCTTCTTCAGTTAGACCATGTTGTTTAATATCCAGGAAGTATGATCACACAAACTGACAATGAAATGATTGTTCAAGAAAGTCTCTTGCCCATTTCACCAAGAGAAATCAAATAATGCATGTGAAGATAACAGTGGTTAAAGCCCAGATAAGTGGTATCAGGATTCTTTTCTGATATTAGTTGAGTGATGGTGGGCAAATCACTTAATTTTATTGAGCAAGAGTTTTCTTAGAGGGTGATGATGAAGATTAAATAAGAGAATATGTAGATATATCTTTAACACCCTAAAGTATTATCATCAGCTGTTTTTTTTTCTTTTTTTTTTTTTTTTAGCAGATCAGTCCTAATTTATTCCATGTATAATGTCAGGTACCATTTTTCATGCTCCTGGATAAAAATCCTCATGACAAAACATTATCAAATTAGTCACACAAAATGTTATTTCTCTGGCACATCTCAGGACTATGTTATTCTAGATGATCAATTTTTATAGCTTATGGTTAATGTTCATCAAATGCACAGATTTCCCCCCTTTCAAATCAGATTGATTATACTAGAATAAACCAAAATATATAATGCTGTTACTGAAGTGATTCTGAAAATATATGTATTCAGAACTATTTCTGTGACTATCAGTTTTCTTGGATGATGTGTCAAGCTTTCACATGCTAAACCTTTTCAGTTGCTTTTTGTATTCTAGATAAATGACAACATTATCATGATTGAAAGATACCTTGAAAACATGATCAAATCAATGAGATAAAAGTAATCTTTACTGAGTTTTATGTTGCTTGCAGATTAATAAAATATATCACTAAAATTCTTGTATTGCAAACTAAACTTATTTGGAAATTGTAAATATCTCTTTTGCTAAAAGAATTTTAATTCACAAAAACTACTATCATAAATAATATGGAGACAAAAGTGATGAAATTACAAATGCTATTAAAACAGTATATTGAGGAAGTCTATTTTCAGGGTTCCTGTTCAGAGTTCCATCAGCTTTTTCTTAAAAAAAAAAAGGAGGGGGGGGAATAAAAAAGCTAGATGTCAAAGAATTATAGGCATTAGAGACTTTTTGTGCTGGCAGGATAGAAGCTATTAGATCATAATGTCCATAATTTTGTCCATAGAATTGTTTCCTATACCATTACCCACTTCTTTGTCGGGTCTACATAAATGGCTCAAGCAAGGGGCTTTTTACTATCTCCCTTAGGAAATAATTCCTCAGCCTAATAGACCTAACAAGGCTGCCTTTTCTATGATGGTTCCTCAAAAAATTTCTGTACTCAATTTAATCCCATTAGTTCCAGTTATTTTCTCTTGTCTAACCTAAAATTTGCTCTTTCTCCCCTTTTTTACCCTACTGATGCTTTCAAGTGATTGAATTTCCCATTAGTCTTTTCACCAAATTAAATGGATACTGTCTTTTAATCTCTGTCCATTAATCATTTCATTTAGACCCTTAATCATTTTTATTGTCCTTTCCTGAAGTTTCATTTGTTTGCATTTTTCTCATAGGGAGAAATCTAGATTTCTTCTCTGTATTGTGGGCAATTAAAAATAAATAAATAACTGGTCTTCTTTCTGCCTAGACTAATCTCACCTCCCAGAGATGATTCTTTTTGTTGTCCTCAGTAGCATTTATGCCTAGGTTGCACTTTAATAACTATATAATTAATTACTTACCCTATAGTTTTGTGGGGTTTTATGTACATTTGTCTATGCTATTTCCATAAGCATTTTAATAGGATAGATTGCTTTTCCTCCTTTTGGGGCCTATAGTATTCACTGAGCTATTACACAGTGAAAGTGTGCAAAATGTATGCACATTTTAGTAGCTGGTAGCTCAAATTTGAAAATGAAATGTATTTTAATAAATGCTGCCTTTATAATTATTAGAGTGAGTATATACATATTTTGGGGGGAGCCCCTATATATAGTTAATTTTCAAAAGCATTTTGTTACATCAACTTTAGCCAGGAACTACACTTATATAAGCCTCCAAAGTTTATACTCAGGCTTAAGAACTGAGCCATGGAGTAGTTTTATCTACCTAAATTTTTATTATATCAATGATCTCCCTCCCATTTACTAAATATATTTAGGATTTCCAAGCTAGATCAATTTCAAGAAAATAAAGACATACCTAACCATAGTATCTAGCATTTCACACCTTATAAAAATTATTGCTTAAAATTTGAGGTCTGTTGCATCTGCTAAAGATGTACAGATAAATTCATATCTTTTAGAGCAGACAGAATACACAAAATGTTTATCAGATGAAATATTTTAGCTCTCAATGAAAACTTCACAACTCATAATGAGAATGAGATGTGCAGTAGATTAAGGTAGACTGAGAGAATACATAGATCTCAAAAGCGTTTCCGTGTAGGAAAAGATAGTGCACATTATTGGAATGTTCCAGTGGAGGGCATCTGCATAGTTCAGGACAAGGGGAAAATTTGGAGGAGACTGGATGGCTAAAAAATAGACACAAGTGATGTCCATTTCTTTTCAGGATATGATTCTGCCTAACCTTTTAAAAATTCTTTATTTTTCAGAGGTTCCGAGATGCTGAAAATCACTGACATAAATACCAAAAGATAGGACCCAGATTGAATATTGTAAGATCTTTTTATTTTTCTGTACACTAGCCATAAAGTAAGTAACTATTTTGAATACGATCAATAGTAATGTTGACTATTTTGTAATGGCAACTTGGAGTAGAATGTAATATGAACCATATCATTCCTGTATCATATAAGAAGATGGAATTATGATTATTCCTGTGGTGTTTTAGTAGCTCTTTGTAGAGTAGAATTCCCTCTAACAAAAGCTACTGAAAGAAACCAGAACATATTAATCATACTGGATTTCAAAGTAGCAATTTATTTTTATGGGTCAATGGTTCTCTTCAGAATGCCATGTAATTTGAATGAGAAAAAAATGTATATAATTTAGCCAATGGGATTTAAAATATTATAGCTGAGTTGTTGACAAAAAACTTAGCATTACTTACTTTCTGCAAAATTAGCCCTCATAATTTGTTGAGATTCTACATTGCTGCTCCTGATGATGATAGCAAAATCATAGCCTGTTTTCTGTATACATGCCTTTCTCTATTACTAACGCACATATGCCCACTAAAAAAGCAAGTCATTTAAAATCTGCAAAATTCAGCAAAGTCACTGTTTATGTTCTATACTAGTTCATAAAACATTACCAAACATCTTGATTGAAATAGTCTTTTATTGATTTTTACAGCACCCTCCTAAGGATTATCCTATATTATAAAAGAAACATGCAAATTAACCATCCCTTTCCTACACTTGAGCCATGCCCACAAGCCACACCAACCAGCCAATGAAGAGTGATTATGTAAATTAACCCAACAAAGATGGCAGGTACTTTGCATACACAGAGCAGAATGGGAGACCCAACAGCTTAGGAGGACGTGCTTCCTACAGTCACCAGACAGAGAGCAGAGCAGGAGAGACAGAGGCTTGGGGGGAAGTGGCTCCCTTGATTGGAGAAAACCCAGAGTGTGGGGAGCATGAGGAATTCTGGGAATAGTAGTTTTGGTGGAGGCCCCAGGACCAGAAGTGAAAGCCCAGAGTGCAGGGAGCACCAGGAATGCTGGGAATCATAGTTCTGGTGGCAGACATGTTGTGGGATCTCCTAGACACTAGAGCAAAGTGAGCCTGGAGCAAGTTACTGTTGTGGTCGGGGATGGAGGGAAAGCAAAGGTGAGAGACATAAGTAAAATCAGAGTGTCTAGGAAAAATTAAAGGGAAGATATACTAAAACTTCCAGGAAATCTCCACCAATGGAGCAAAGAAAATAAAATGCCTCTATTATTCTGTGAGCAACAAACCAAAGTGGGTTGGGGGGTCTCAGACAATCCCCTCATATAATTGCAAAGACAGACAGAAACTTCTGGATTGGAGAGGGCTCCCCTGAGGGCTTGCCGATTGGAGAGGGTGCAGGTCGGGCTGAGGGATCCCCACACTTCCGTGCAGAAATATTCATGCACTGGGCACCTAGTCATCTAATCTAATAAAAGAGTAATATGCAAATTAACATCACTCCAAGATGCCTAAGCCACGCCCACTAGCCAAGCCACACCCACCAGCCAATCAGAGTGTCTGTATGCAAATTAACCCAGCCCAGTGGGTGACCAGCAGCCACAGAGCTAGAGCAAACAGGAGGCTTCCATTGAACCATCAATGGAGTTGAAACTGCCTGCCTGGGTCAGCAAGGCCTCTGCTCAAGGCAATAATGTTTCAATTATAGAAGCCACAGAGCTGAAGCAAACAGGAGACTTTGTTGCCTGCCTAGGCCTCTGCTAAATGTAACAAAGTTTCAATTATAGAAGATAAATAAACCCCAGAAACCTGATCCCAGCCAGCCTTGCTGGGACCTTGGGTCAATGGGAGCTGCGGGCAGCCTGAAAATGGCCCTCAGCCTCTCATCCAGGCTGGCCACACCCCCATGGGGTCAGGCTCCCCACTGGGGGCCTTGGCCAGCCTGAAAACACCCATCAACTCCTCACCCAGACTGGCCAGACATGCCAGCAGGTGGACATACCCTGAGAGGTCCCAGACTGAGAAAGGGCACAGGCCAGGCTGAGGCACCACCACCCCCGCCGCCCTGAGTGCACAAATTTTTGGGCACTGGACCCTTAGTATATAATAAAAGGGTAATATGCAAATTTACCCTAACAGCAGAATCACTGGGAATGACTGGTCACTATGACACACACTGACCACCAGGAGGCAGATGCTCAATGCAGGAGTTGCCCCCTGGTGGTCAGTGCACTCCCCCTGGTGGTCAGTGGGGAGCTCTACTCAGTCACAAGCCAGGCTGACAGCTGCCAACACAGCAGTGGTGGTGGGAGCCTCTCCTGCCTCCTCAGCAGAGCTAAGGATGTCCGACTGCAGCTTAGGCCTGCTCCCCACTAACAAGTGGACATCCTCTGAGGGCTCCTGGGCTGCCAGAGTGATGTCTGACTGACAGCTTAGGCCCAATCCCCCTGGGAGCGTGACTAAGCCAGCAAGTGGACATCCCCTGAGGGGTTCCCAGACTGTGAGAGGCCATAGGCCAGGCTAAGGGACCCCCCACTCCCCGCCTGAGTGCACAAATTTTTGTGCACCGGGCCTCTAGTATTTCGATAAACCACAACATCACATGATTTCTATAACTTTTGTGTTACTTGTAGTCAATTATCATATAGTGTAATAGTAATACTTATGTATACATTTGGATTATATATTTGGTTGTCTACTAAAATATTGTGTTTTAAATTTCATATATAAGCAAAGTAATTAGTGGTCATATTTTGGCAAGATTTATAATTCATGAGCTGCATCTATTTCTGCTGTATGGTTCCATTGCCTTCTAGGTGCTTTATGATTTGTGTTTAATACTTCATATTGCCTCTATCATTTTCTTCCGTTTTGAACAGTTTGGATTTAGTGATTTTTTAGATGTGGCATTAATCAACCTATAATCCTATCTAATAAAAGAGTAATATGCAAATTAGGTGCCACTCCATCACAAAGATGGCCACTCCTATGGCCACAAGATGGTGGCGCCCAGTCTGGCTCAGCCCTTCCACTGAAGAGGTCAGGCCTCTTAGCCAGGCAGGTGGTGGGGAAGGCAGTGGGCCCAAGCAGCGGTACAGGCGATCAGATGGGGCTGGGGGTTCCCTGCCCAGGCCAGAGGCCTTTGCCAGAGTCCTCAGGCATGGACAAGGGTGGAGCTGGTGGTCAGTGGGAGCAGGCACAGAGCCCGTGATCGGAGGGGTATGAGGGTGCCTCAGGCCTGGGCAGGGGCAAGGCCAGAGATCGCAGAGACCTGGGCTTCACAGAGCCAGCAATCAGAGGGGCAGGGGCAGAGCTTACAATTTCAGGGGTCTGGGCATAGGCAGAGCCAGCAAAGCAGGGGTCTGGGGGTCACCTGCCCAGGCCTGCGGCCTTGGCCAGAGGCTGCAGTGGGGCAGAGGTGGAGCCCTGGATCTCAGGTCCTGGGCAGAGGCAGAGCCAGTGATTGGAGGGATCTGGGAGTCTCCTGCCCAGGCCTGTAGCCTTGGCCAGAGACTGTAGTGGGGCAAGGGTAGAGCTGGCCATGGCAGGGGGTAGCATCAGAGCCCGTGATCACAGCAGCCTGGGCTCTGTGAAGCTGGCGATGAGAGGAGCTTGGAGGTCTTCTGACCAGACCTGCAGCCTCAGGCAGAGATTACAGGCCTGGGCAAGGGTGAAATTGGAGTTGGAGGGGCACGGGTGGAGCTGGTCAACAGAGTGAACTACAGAGGAAACACTTTTTCTTACCATTCATTGGCTAAGCTCTCTGTATGCCACTGGTAATATTCTTAGTAACTTGGGTAATAACAATCCAAAAAGGCCATCTAGGGTTTTTCCACCACACTCCTGGAGAAAAAATAATGAAGGTCCACTGCTGGAGGGCTAAGAAATGTCATATCCTGCCCTAGCTGGTTTGGCTCAGTGCATAATGCCTCAGCCTGCTGACTGCAGGGTCTGGGTTCAATTCTGACCAAGGGCATGTACCTTGGTTGCAGGCTCCTCCCTGGGTCCAGGTCAGGACTCATGCAGGAAGCAACCAATCAAAGTATTCCTCTCACTTTGATGTTTCTCTCTGTTTTTCTCTTCTCTTCCACATTCTCTAAAAATCAATGGAAACATACCCTCAGGTGAGGATTAAAAAAAGAAAGAAATGTCATATTTTATGAAAGACACATCTTGAAAATGCCTAAAGAAAGTTGTCATTTTTTTCAAGGTGAAGGGACTGGAGTTCGTGTCGATGAAAGCACCTTGGTAGCTGCAGTGACTGGCAGTGGCTGCAGCAGCAGGGTGATGGGGCTGGTGGCTTCCCCTGTTTAGCCTGGTTGCCTCCCACAAAGAGAGGCCAGACTGTGGCTTAGGCCTGCTCCCCAAGGGGAGCAGGGAGTGGGTCTAAGCCATCAGTAGGACACCCCCTGAGGGCTCTCAGTATGTGAGAGGGGACAGGCTGGGCTGAGGGACCCCCCCTCAAGTGCACAAATTTCGTGCACTGGGCTCCTAGTTCTATATAATTTTCTGAACTTGATTTTTATATAAATTATTAATTTGAAGTGAGGTTAACTTTATTTTTAAGATAAATATATCCATTGCTTTTGTTTGATTTTTAAGAGTATTTAAATATTTAATAGCGTACAAAATTATTTGTGAGAATTTCTTCATATATCTAAAAGGAAAACATTGTGGTTCTCAGAGCTTTATAACCTATTGCATTTATTTCTATCTCCTCTGCACTACACTCTGCCTTCTACACTCTGCACAGGAAAAATAAAAGTCTTGAAAATTCAAACCTAAAATGAGACCAAATTAGGTAGCATGGTTATTCTGACCCCTAGATTCATATTTTTATTGTAAGCATTATCCTTTAAATACAGGCTCTGAACATAAACCTTAAATACCTCAAATTTTGAAATGACTTAAAGGAGAATTAAGGCTACTCTTGTTTTGGAGCTGTTGTCTTTAGAGGTAGGCAGCTGTAGCGTGAGGTTGATGCATGTCAGCTCCTTTCAGAAGTGGCTACTGAGCATGCAGTCCAGTTTGTAGTTGCTGACTGGCTATATATCAAAAGTAATGAAGAGAATCCAGTTTCTTCAATTCCACACTGAATTAGTTAGGACTTCCTAGGTTATGCTCCCCCAGACATAGGTGCTTACTATAATGAAGGCTTACTTTTGCTCATGCATTATGCCCTTTGTGAATCACCTGGGCTTTAGCTTTATTTCTTGCCATCTTCACTGGAACACAGGTGGGCCAGGTAACCTCTTCTGGAAACACAACCTGACTATTAAGGGGGAAAACATGGTAAGCCACGTGATGGCTCTTGGAACTCCTGCCAAAACTTCACTGATCATTGCTAGTCACACAGGGGTGTGTGATCCTTTCGACAAGAGAGGCACCTCAGGGAGGGACATTTGATTATTTGATTATCTGCTGAATATTAATACACTATATGTTACAGCAAAATTACCTTCCATTTTCTTAGATGCCTGGAATGTTCAAATTATTTTTCAATGCAAAAGGATATTAGGAGTTCGAATGAAAAGAGGAATTAATTTAGGGATATTGCATCCTTCCTCCCTTCTCTCTCTCTCTCTCTCTCTCTCTCCCTCTCTCTCTCTCTCTTTCTCTCTCTCTCTCTCTCTCCCTCCCTCTCTCTCCCTTCCTCCCTCTCTCTCTCCTTCTCACTCATTTCCTCTCCTTTTTTTTTTCTTTCTTTTTTAAAAATAGGTCTGGGATTTGGTATGCTGTGAACTACAAGGAACAGTGAGACTACCACCTGCCTTGATCATAGCAGCTGACTTTAATAATTGCAACCTAAGACAGCTTCATTGGGTCTCACATCACACCATTAGTTTGTATTGAGCTTGTGGTAGGTTTAATGCCATTGGTGGTTGCTCATTGACCTCTGAACTTAATTTTCAAAGATTCTTTTACTCAGTGTTGTATTTCAGCTTTTTATGCTTTACCTTTTATTCCCTTCAATTTTGAGTGTCCATTTTCATATTCAATTAGTTTTATAAGCTGTTAAGACTCTCTCTCTGTTATACCTCAGTTGTGCATTTGATGCAGATTTATTTAAAATTTTGTCTTGATCCGGCTGGCATGGCTCAGTGGTTGAGCATTGACCTATGGACCAGGAGGTCATAGTTCGATTCCTGTTCAGGCCATATGCCCAGGTTGAGAGCTTGATCCACCATGTGGGTGTGCAGGAGGCAGTTCTCGCTCATCATTGATGTTTCTATCTCTCTTCCTCTCTCCTCTCTGAAATCAATAAAAACATTTAAAAAAAAATCTTTAGTGTTGAAAGTATTACAGATGCAGGACCCCCACTTGTGTTCCCCCATTGACTCTTCCACTTTGCTCCTGCCCCTCCCCCTGAGGCCTTCACCACACTATTTTCTGTGTCCATGGGTTATGCATATGAACATACAAGTTTTTGGTTAACCCTCTCCCCCCATTCCCATGATAATATGTCAGACTTCATAGGATAAAATGCACAGGCAATATAGCAGGACACTGAAGTTGCCTTCAAGCTGACATTGATGTATCAACACAGGAAGTCCACTTGTTTATTTAGCTACAACTCCACCTAAATCTACTTTCATTCAGGTGATTTTTCTCTATGTTGTATACAATGAAACGAGGAAACCTTGTCAGATGTTTACCTGGGTTCAAGATAAACGGTTTCTATGACATTCTCATGACCTGAAAGCAGTCTAAGTTATCAAAAATAGAAAGTAAATTTTGCTGCATATGACTCTTTCTCAATAAATACATGCCTTTTTCTGTGCCCTAAAATCCCCTAATTGTTTACAAAATTTTTAAAGAAGCCCGTCTTTTAAATTGCCAAAGAAATTTCTTATTCTTGTATATTGTTGTACTAGGGGCACGGTGCACAAAAATTTGTGCACTCAGGCGGGGGGCTCTCAGCCTGGCCTGTACCCTCTTGCAGTCTGGGACCCCTCGGGGGATGTCCACCTGCTGGCGTGCCTGGCCAGCCTGGGTGAGGGGCTGATGGCCGTTTGCAGGCTGGCCAAGCCCCCCAGTGGGAACCCTCACCCAATGGAGGTGTGGCCACCCTGGATTTTTCAGGCTGCCCACAGCCCCTTTGGGGTTCGGGTCCCTCTGGGGTGCCTGGGTGAGGAGCTGAGGGCTGTTTTCAGGGCGGCCACAGTGCCTTCACGGTTTGGGTCTCTACTGGGGTGGCTGGGCAGCCTGAGTGCAGGGCTGAGGGCCATTTTCAGGCTGCCCACAGCTCCCATTAACCCAATGTCCCAGCAAGGCTGGCTGGAAGCAGGTTTCTGGGGTTTATTTATATTCTATAATTGAAATGTTGTTGCCATGAGCGGAGGCCTAGGCAGGCAATGAAGCCTTCTGTTTGCTTCAGCTCGGTGGCTTCTATAATTGAAACACTGTTGCCGTGAGCAGAGGCCAAGCCGGCCTAGGCAGGCAGTTGCAATGGAAGCCTCCTGTTTGCTCTAGCTCTATGGCTGCTGGCCTCCATCTTGACTGGGTTAATTTGCATATGGCCGCTCTAATTGGCTGGTGCGTGTGGCTTGGCTGGTGGGCGTGGCTTAGGTGTCTCAGAGTAATGGTTAATTTGCATATTACTCTTTTATTAGAGTAGTTTCCCCATTTCCCTATTATAGAAAATCCTTATGTTTTTGGAGCTCTTAGTAAAGTTTGAAAAAGATATTAAAATATATTAAAATATATTAAAGTTTAAAAAATATAAATATGGTGGTCATATTTGCAACTTACAAAAATAGATATATAATTTTTCTGCTACAACATTGTTGATTATGGTTAAAATATCTAGGTGCTCTTCTAATGTCAATTAACATTATTTTTTAAATGTAGAGTTTATAAAACCTTATCATACATTTTATTCTTATAATAATCATGTTTCATTTCAACATTTAAAGACCTGAAAATAAAACTGACTTTTTGGGCCAAAGTACTGTATAGATATTTAGACTGAAAATCATTAAAATTTGATTCTCTCTTCTAAACAGCGCATACTAATTACCTGAACTTCAAATCCACCTTAAAAAATGTCTCTTTTTGTATGGCTCAATTAGTTGGAGCATTGTCCTGTTAACCGGTTGCCAGTCAAGGTGCATCCCTCCCTAGGTTGTGGGTTTGATCCCCCAGTCTGTCTTGGTGCATACAGGAGGCAATGTACAGGAGGCAATCGATAGATGTTTCTCTCTCTCTCTCTCAATCAATAAAAACATATCCTTGAGTGAGGATTAAAAAAATGTCTCTGAGAGATATACAAGGTAGGTTATTTTAAAAAATGGTGAAGAAATGAGGAAACTACTCTATTTACCATATTTCATATTATAATTTAAATAATGCAGAATCTCTACTCTAGTTCATCTTCTTTATGTGTCCAGCATAGCGCCATATGAAAGTAGATTTAATATGCAATAAATGAGCAAAAGACTCAATTTTAATATTAACTTTGGTTGGTCTAAGACAAAAGCAAATAGCATTACTGCTTGATTGAATTTAACTACCTAAGAACTATGGTATATAAATAAAAACATAGCTTAAAGTAGTTATTGTCTGCTTTAAAGGCTCCTTAGGACTTGCTTATAAAGCATAATAAAGTAGCTTTTAAATATGTTAAGTTTTGGCTAGTAGAGAGTTTCTTCTAAATAATATAACCATCTGTATCTTTTGAAGGACAAACCACAATGATCATCAACATTGATATAACAATCAAACAGAAAATTGTATGTTTAGTCTTCAATAAGTGAAAGTAGTGGTGATATAGTATTTCTTATATCTATATTAAATCCATTTTTTTATTAACTGTAACAAACATTATTTGACATTTACCAGCATTTTTAGGTGGATTTACATTTTTGTGTTTTTTTCAAAAAATATTTGGAGCTTTTATTCACAGATTTATTAGGATAATAGCAATATTCTTAAGAACTTAGCATATATATATATATATATATATATATATATATATATATTTCAGAGCAGAAGGGAGAAACATAGAAATATCAATGATGAGAGAGAATCATTGATCAACTATCTCCTGCACGTTCCACACTGGGGACCCAAGCTGTAAACTGGGCATATGCCCTGACCAGGATTCAAACTGTGACCTCTTGGTTCATAGGCCAACTCTCAACCACTGAGTCACACAAGTCAGGCAAGAACTTAGCCTTTGAATTAAAAATGTTCATTAACACTTTCTCTAATTTCAAGGTATTATAACATATGCCTACACCAATTCTATTTAGTTTTATTTGTTCTTTCATCTTTGCCAAATTATTTCACTTCTACATTTTTATTCTCAACTTTTATCTTGCTTGCTGTGCAATCTTACTTGTTATTGAGTAAAATGTTCTCTATTCCTCTTTTCCCTGTCAATTTTTATTACAGTTCTAGATTTTTCTTAAAGATATATATATATATATATATATATATATATATATATATATATA
>PVJC01028999.1:0-22150 GCA_004026665.1 Murina feae | reverse complement strand
AGCCTTCTGCTTGGCTGGTAGCAATAAGCCACCAGCATTCTTGGTGGAAAGAGGGGAGGCTGAAAAGAGCCCTAAGGCCCGTTTCTCCTGTTCACTGTCTGGGTTGAGCAATTAGCCCCTTAGAGAGGAGCGGACACCGAAGGAGGGGTTTTGGAGGAGGGCCAGGCGGAGTGATATGAATAAAATAGTTCCTTTTGTATTGACGGCGCTGGGTTGCACTTCCCAGAAGGGAAAATTGAGAAGTAACACTGGCAAGTAGTTTATTCCCGAAGAGAATTAATGTAAGGACTTGAGGGTTAAGGCAAGAACTCGCCTGTTTGTTCAGTAGCCAATGAGGTACAGCATCGGCAGCGCCCCCAAGATGTTCACACTTCAGAGTGATTCAGGCCCTGGGCTTTAGGGTCAGAAAGATCTGGGTTTGAATCCCACCTCAGTGTAAACATAATCAAGTCGCTTGAAATACGGTATAGTCTATCAGATAATCGTTTCCTCTCCTACTGTATTGTCCATTACTCTAGGACTTCTGCATTGAAGGGCCGAGACCTTCAGAGTCCAAGGAGCTGAGCTAAGATTTGGGAGACAGATGTTAGCAGATCCAGGACCCTCTGACTCTCATAACCACAGAATGAGCTCATAAGCATCCCCGCCCCTTCATCACGTGTCATGAGAATGAGACAGCTTCTCCCGGACCCCATCCCCCAGTTTCCATTCTGGGGCCTTTTCCTGCCTCTTTCCAGCTCTTCATCTTTTGGAGATTTCTTTTTTGTACCATATCTAACTTGTTACAAATTGTAAAGTTGGTTAAGCATCATTCCATGCACTGTGAGGTTCGACCCTTTCCCTTCCTCTCTCTCTAAAATTAATAAAAACATATTTTAAAAAATTTTAAAGAATTGATAGCTAATTATCACCAAAGCATTAATATCAAGTACCTTCACTGTCCTTAAGACATTTCTACTTAGTCTGTTGAACAAATATTTATAAGACATTCTATTAGTTGCCTGAAGACTGCTGTAAGAAATTACCACAACCTGAGATTTAAACCAACACACATTCATTCTCTCACAGTTCGGGAAGTCAGAAGTCTAAAGCCAAGGGATTGGCAGGGCTGCATTCCTTCCGGAACCTTCAGGGGGGATCTGTTTCCTTCCTTTGTCCAGGACCTGGTGGCTGCTGCATTCCTTGGCTCACGACCTCTTACCCGTCTTCAAGGCTCACCACTCTGATCTCTGGTTCCATGCCCACATCGCCTCTTTCTGCTGTGTCGCTCCTGCCGCCCACTTACACCCAAATAATCCCCCCAACTCAACATCCTTAAGTTCATCTCATCAGCCAAGCTCCTTGTGCCCTATCCGGCAGCCTAGCCACAGGTTCCGAGGACTGAGATGTGGGCATCCTTGGGTGGGACCATTCCTCACCTGCCACAGGCATCAGCCAGGAGGCTTGTCTCTGTAAGGGCTGGGGGTGCACAGATTTAAAACCCCCGTCTCCACCTCCTGATCTCTCTCACAGGGGGTAAGTGGGACCAGACTGGCCCTCCCACCATGACACTATCAAACTGGACACAGTGAGTGAAACACCTGCTTGCCAATGCTGAACATCAGACGTGCAGGGCTGAGGCAGCTGAGAGAGGAGGAAGGAGGGGAGCCCTGTAACCCCCCTCCCCCATTTTCTGCCTTACAGCCCTTTCCGGATCATGGCAGAGGGGAGGCAAGCCCAAGCAGAGCAAGTGGTCTTACTAAACAGAGAAGACAGATTGGAGTTTTGATGCAAAGACAATAAGAGCGTGTGACACAGAACCTGACAGAAGGGGCTCTGGAAACCTGAAGAGGGGTCCCCCGAGTCTGGCTGAGCACTAAGCTGTGTGAGTACAAGAAAACCCCAAAAGGCCAGGCGAAGAATGGCTGTCAGATTCTGGGACTTGCAGGGGGCCGGAGACCTAGGCATCCCAACCTGCCCGAATGGGTTCGAGAATCTTCCGCTGAAGCCTGCTCCTTCCCGCCGCGCTCCGTCCCAGCAGCATCAGCGGCTGTGATGACCAGCCCCTCCCAGAAATGACGGTGACAGAGACAGCCTTGCTGTCTGTCCTCCTGGACAACAGCCCAGCATTGTAAGGGTGACTTCCGGGACCCAAGTTTCCCCCAAGAGAAACGCCACCTCGAGAACGAACTCCTGCCCCTCATCCTTCTGCCCAGGCTCCCCCGGCCTCTGCCCTCTCTGCGGCCGTGTGGTCATAGGGAGAAACCAGACGCCAAAGCCCCACGCCCATCAGAACGTGGGCAGAAATACAACCTTTCGAAGCTGCACTTGCCACCACTGTTTCTGTGAATGCGTCAAAAGCAGGGGACGCAGGAGGTGGTTGTGAGGCCTGGGATGGGATACGCACAGAACGTGGGGACAGACCAAGCTTCGGGGCGCACAGTGGGGCCTGTCCTGCAGCCCAGCCTCCCGGCAGGCCCAGTCCCCTCCTGCCTCAGTCTCCTCTTTCAGCGCCAGCACCTTCGGAGCCACTGGAGCTTCTTCTCACCCTGCAGTCGGGGGTTCCTCGCTGCTGCACTGACACCAGGCCCGACAAGCTCCCCCGGGCCTCGCAGATGACTCTTCTGTCCGCAGTTCACTTCTCAGGGTTCCATGACACCACTTACCTCATCTGCCCTCGTTCCCTGCATGTGTAGCTCGGCCTCCCTCCCTGAGCTCACGTGCGCAACCGCGCACAGGACGTCTCTTTCGGACGTTGTGCCATCTTCACGTGTCACCTCGCGTCCTCTCAGCCGCCTTTTTCTGGCCATGGCTGCCAGCCAGCTGCCCACAGGAGGAGCGGAGGCACCGGCCGGGTTCTGTACACCCTTGCCTCCTGCCCAGGACTTCTGTGCGGCTGGAAAGTGGGGAATCTGAGGGAGCCCGCTGGCTGGGCCCAGTGGGAGCAATAGGACACCTCAGACATCAGCGGGGAGACATGCCCTGGGGTGGCCCCTGAGAGTGGGGGATGGGGGATGGGAGGTGGGGAGTGATCACCCCTCCCGATTCCCCAGTGAGACTGAGCACCGAGGCCCTCAGTGGGAACTTAAGACCACGCCCATGGAGTGGCTTACCCCCCATCCTCCAGTCTCCCAGGCCCTCGGACCACTTCTCCAAATCCATTACGTGCGCCTATGTGCTTGTCACACTCTCTCTTTAGTAAAAACCTACTTCTTGAGTTATGGGCAGTGAAGAGGATAGGGAAGGGTCTGGGGGTTGGGATGAGAAATTCCTCAACAAATACCAGTGTCTCCAAACCTCCAAAGCGGGGGGGAGGGCAGGGGGAAGGGAAGAAATTCAAAATTGTCTCTGCGTCTGAGACTTCACCACTGACAAGGGACAACGAGGCTTTTCCCTCTGTGTGTTTTGAAGCTGGTTCGGGAAGAAGTCTGGGGTCATTTCTGTCCATCTGGCGCCGGCCTCCACGCAGCGGAACGCGGCTCAGCCAGGCTCCCGCGGGGCGAGGAGGTGATGGGGACGCAGAAAACCTCAGCCGGCCCACACGCGGAGCGCTTTCCAAGCAGCCCTCTTGCCAACTGAGCTTCGGCTCCGACCGTGCCAGCGACTCTCTTGCTCACGGCCTGGAAGAGGCGTTTTGGCAGGAAAGGGAATCTCGGGTGAGTCTGCCGCAATGTTCCCATCCTGGGCCGGTGGAGAGGACCAGGCAGAAAACAAGTGCGGGAGGCAGGTAGCGTTCACTTTGCAGGGCGCTCCTCCCCCAGACGCCCATCCTCTTGTCACCCAGGCATCCTGGGCAGCTACCTCTCTGCCCCACCCTGCCCACCGCCAGCTGCCGGCTTTATAGTCTCATTTCACAAACATGTGTTGGGCCTGGCACTGTTCTAAGTGCCTTGTGTATGTGAATAGTATACCACCTGAAGGTTGATATTATTATTAGATCCATTTTACAGATGACAAGACTGAGGCTCAAGTTCAGAAACTTGCCCAAGGCCATACAGTGGCAGCCGGCCAAGCCAGGCTCCTGCTGCGGCCTCTGCTCCAGATCTGTCCGTGTGCTCCACCACACGGAGCTCTTTCTGCCTTGAGGTGGACTAGCCTGCGTCTTGCCCCTCAGGGCCCACAGTGGTCAAGGAGTTGGTCAGATCTCCCTCTGCTAATGGGAAGGAGTCAGGAGATAATCTCCAGAAGTGTCTGTACCCAGGATCTTCCAGAACCGACACTCTTCCATTTGTCCTTGAAACTCAGAAGCAGGGCTCCCAGGGGGAGATTCTTTAAACCAACACACCTGTGTTCCAGGTGTTCCCACACTCGTCCTTCCGGAGAATCCAAGGCAGTCGTCTCTCCTTGCTGGTTCCCAGGGCTGCGAGGAAGATGATGTGTGTGTGGGGGTGGGGTGGGGGGGTAACTGTCTGTTTGGGACGAGGAGTGTTTCTCAGAGCATCTGAGGCCCAAGGTCGGCAGCTGGTCGTGGACAGAGTGTCGGGAAGGCACAGTCTTCTGTGTCCTTGGGTTTCTTGCCGTTGGTCACCAGTAACATTTGCTTTATGGTTGTTTCTATGTTTATTTGGTTATAAATGCCCACTTGGCTCCCAAATGGCTGGTTGTCAGCCCCGGGACACCGTGACGGCAGAAACACTTGGTGCTGGATGTGGACAAAGGAACCAGGGAGGATGGTGGCGAGGTCATCGTTTGGAGGAAAGAGAAGAGGATACCAGACATTTCTGCAAAGTAAGAGAAACGGGAAGGAAAGAGAGCAGTGAGCCTTGAAAGTAAGCACGGCCGTGCACCCGAAAGAGAGCTGTCCAGCACAACCTCACGCCCAGAGGGCGGGGCTGTCCAGCACAACCTCACGCCCAGAGGGCGGGGCTGTCCAGCACAACCCCACACCCAGAGGGCGGGGCTGTCCAGCACAACCCCACATCCAGAGGGCGGGGCTGTCCAGCACAACCTCACGCCCAGAGGGCGGGGCTGTCCAGCACAACCCCACACCCAGAGGGCGGGGCTGTCCAGCACAACCTCACACCCAGAGGGCGGGGCTGTCCAGTACAACCTCCAGCCCTTGGATGGAAGGAGTGAGTCAGGGATCACAGGTCAAGAGATAAGCTGCAACAGGACGCAGGTGAGTCCTGTCACCTGGGGAGAAAGGCCAGGCTTGGCTCAGTTGTGTGCAAGTATTTCCCACCACAGACTGTTTCCCTCCAAATAAATCTCGCTCCAAAACCTGTCTACTCCAGGCGTGCGTGATCCTCGATCCTCAGCCCTGATCGGGATGAGTGTGGGAGGCAACCAATCTCTCTCTCTCTCTCTCTCTCTCTCTCTCTCTCTCTCAAAATCAACGTAAAAATATCCTCAGGTGAGGATTAACAACAATCAAAAAAACAGCAAGAAGCTTAATTTCTAGATAAAGAAGGACCCTGGCTGGGAACAAGTCTCGGGCTGTGGAACCATCTGTGGAATGACCCGGTGCCCCCCCCCCCCCCCCCCCCCCCCCCCCCCCCCCCCCCCCCCCCCCCCCCCCCCGCACCTTACCTTGTACACACCAGGGCCACTTGGCCAAACCTGGGCTTTTCCGTCTCGCAGGTGCCCTCGCTGAAGTGGCAGCAACAGCGGCTGGAGCACGAGGGCGCCATGGGCTTCTGCAGAGTGAGGGCAGGGCTCCCCCCGGAGGCGGGCCTGCCTCCCTGGCACCCTCACCTGTCCCGACCCACCATGGAGCTGCAGCCCCGCCTCCCTGCCATCACCTTCACCTGAACGCACTGCAGAGTCAGCCACTCGCCCTAGTGTGAGCACCCTCGGGATCTGGCAGGTGTGATCTCGAAGGTGTGATTGGCTGGGAGGCTTTGCCTGGTTTTTGACAGGTCAGCTCCCATGGCCTGACTTAGAAGCAAGCCGGCCTGTGTGAGCAGCAGTCTGGCAGGTTAGATGGAGCCCTGGAAGGTGGGGGCAAGTGCTCCCTGTGTCTGTCGGGACGCTGAGAGGTGTGGGCGGTGAGGCAGTGGTGCACCCCCCTATTGTCCATCGATCACAGCCCTAACTATGCTCCCTCCATCAGAGCACAGGGCCAGAGGTCTTTCAGGGGGTCAGCATAAACGGCCACGGGCCATGCTGGTCCCAAGGGCTTTTGGCTGTGGGTGTGGAAGTCAGGCCTGGAGCCTCCAGCCTCCGGGTCTTCTGGCCTCACCCCCAGCATTGCTCATGAGCTCCCAGGTGGACGGCTGGAGAAGCCAAGTAGACATTTCATTAAACATCCAGGTTCCTCCCTTCCCTTCAACCGCCAGCACGATCTGGCACCCGACCCACCCAGGTTCGCAGGCAGCCTAAAAGCAAACGTTTTCTGAATTGTCCCTTTGTTCACAATGAAACAGTGGACGTGTTGACATTTTTCAATGATTCACAGAATACACTGTGAATTTTTCAGGTGTTCTTCATCTTGGGCTGATGTGGGGGGCGGGGGCTGAGGTTTCTTGGAGGAGCCCAGTGCCAGGCCCCGGGCCCACGTTTACCATTTGCCCCGATTCACAGAGGAGGTCCAGAGAGGGTGAGAAACTGAACCCACAGTCTCTGCAGCAGGAAGTGGTGGCACCAGGATGTTTGCCTTGCAAGGCTGTGCCCTTTGAGAAAACTAAGTCGGGCATCAGTGGTGTGAGTCAGCAAACCCCATCTACAGGGCGGCTGATGAAGGAGGTGATTCTTCCTGCACAAATGGGATTGTGGGACCGATCGTTTGCGGAAAATAAACAGGGAGGACAATGGAGGGGCTTTCAGTCCTCGTGAGTGCAGTTTGGAGATGGGAGACGCCAAGGCAGCTGGGACCCAGCTGATGGGTGTTGTGGAGCTAGGCGGGGCGCCAGGGGTGCGGCCAGCCCCTCCACCCCCACCCCAGTGGAGGTGACCTGAAAGTTTCAGCCTCAGTGAGAGAAGTACAGACAAGAAGAAGGTATGTCCAGTTGCCAAACTGGTTGGTCTGGTTTTCCCTAAAATTTCCAGGTGAGCTCAGCGGCCTGGGAACAAAGCACGCCTCTTCACTCAGCAAGGACCAGGCCAACAAGATGACCCGTCAGCAGCTGGTCCTCGCGGGACCCTTGCTGAAGTCTCCCCCTCTTCTTCCCCGTTTCCCCTCATTCCTTCCTGAGCAGAGTCTCTGATCTGCAGCATCACTCCTGTCTTCACCTCAGTTCCTACCTGGCTTCCAGGCTCACCGGGGCTCCACGTCTGCTAAGCCTACCACGGCCAAGTCCACCCCAGGGCCCTGTGGTGGTGGGAGACGGGCTCTGAGGCACTGGGGTGGACAAGACATCACGTGTGATCACTGTCCAGTAAAAAGGGCCACTTGATTGAGATCAGTTCAATATCAGTGCTTCAAATAGGATATGGATGACGATGATCTTCTTAAATCACCAACTCACGTGGCTGCTCTCATTCATTCTTCAGGAAAGGTGTCCAGAAAGCCCCTTTTTCCCCCGGCCTGGAGGCCCTAGCCAGGCCACTTTGCCACGTTAGGGGCAGCAGCTCCACCCTCAGCTCCACCCCCAGCGCCACGCCAGGGACAGTGGAGCCACCTGAGACTGTGCCTCTGTATTAGCTCCCGTAGCGCAAACTGGTGAAGAGTGTGGAATGCTAGTGAGAGGTGTGAGCTGTAGTGGATGGGGTCAGAGGCCATCGGAGGTGGGCAGTGGCGGAGCCTCCCAGAATGGCTGCATGTGGAGACCCGAGAGGGCACCCGTGTGCAGGGCTCTTGCTTTTTGTCTTGTATCTACATCAGAAACCATAACTGTGGGAAAGCATTGAGGTCCGTACTAGAAAAAGTCAGAAAATCTAGCATGGAATTCCAGCTCTGTGATCTGTGAGTGTTTGAGACTCCAAACACATCGCTTGGTATTCAGAAGCCTCAGTTTCTTAACAAGTAAACTAAAGATAATAATTTTTGCTCCCCCTCTCTTGCAGCATTGCTGAAATGATCCAATTATATTGTGAATTAAATATGTTTTTTAAAAATATAAAGCACTTTAAAAATACAAGGTGTTTATTCTTGCCCTGCAGTGAGGGAAGATGAGGGAATTAGTGTTATTATATTCACATTCTCCTCCTAGGCTTTGTGACAGTGAAGATGTGGTGTAGATTATATAAACCCCTAAAAGCTTTATTGTATACTTGGGGTCCCATGCATAAAAATTTGTGTACTCGGAGGCAGGGGGGTCCCTCAGCCCAGCCTGTGCCCTCTCATAGTCTGGGACCTCTCGGAAGATGTCCACCTGTTGACATGCCTGGCCAGCCTGGGTGAGGGGCTGATGGCTGTTTGCAGGCTGGCCACAGCCCCTTCAAGGTGGGTGTCCCCCCCTGGGGTGCCTGGCCAGCCTGGGTGAGGGGCTGATGGCTGTTGGCAGGCTGGCCACAGCCCCTTCAAGGTGGGTGTCCCCCCCTGGGGTGCCTGGCCAGCCTGGGTGAGGGGCTGATGGCTGTTTGCAGGCTGATCACAGCTCCCATTGACCCAACATCCCAGCGAGGCTGGCTGGAATCAGGTTTCTGGGGTTTCTTTATCTTCTATAACTGAAACATTGTTGCCTTGAGCGGAGGCTAAGCTGGCCTAGGCAGGCAGTTTCCTCCATCGCTGGTGCAACAGAAGCCTCCTGTTTGGTCTAGCTCCATGGCTACTGGTTGCCATCTTGGCTGGGTTAATTTGCATACAGTTGCTCTGATTGGCTGATGAGTGTGGCTTGGGTGTAACAGAATGAGGGTCAATTTGCATATTACTCTTTTGATTAGATTAGATTGATCAACAACAACAAAAGAATCTTTTTAAAAACATGTAAAAATGTTTATTAAAACCTAATAAATGCATCTTTAGAAAAGTAATCCAGGGTCTTCCCATTTTCACATGGCTCCTGGGGGGAGCAAGGACCTCATGGAGCTGTGACTTCCTGGAACTCTGAAAAGCCATTCACCTCAGCTGTTGCTGTGGCCACTGGTGGTGCAAGCCCAGAGGCAGCAACATGCCGTCCTGAGAGCCACAGACAGGGGGAGGTAACACACTGGAAGCTTTGGAAAGAGGTGTGGGTGGGACAGGGGCTGGATGATAAGCATGAGGGGGAAAAAGGTGGAAAAGAAAGAAGGTAGACAGAGTGCCCAGAAGTTCCCTCGGTAGGAGAGGGATCCTCCTGGCCCTAATGGATACCCTTATCCTTTCTCAAAAGACTAGACTCTGCTTACACCCGAGCAGGGGACCGCCCATGGGTAGAGGATAGAAACATTGGGAGACCTGGGTCCAGAGAAGATCGGGAACCAGAACTGGTCCAGAGACACCTGCCCTGCCTCAGCAGCATTGTCCATTGGTAGGTCAATGTCCTGACACTAGGGACTTGCCTGCCTTTCTTCCTGATCTTTGAGGCCATAGCTGCCCAAACTCGTCATCCTTCCCACAGTGGTTTTTGACACAGATGATCCAACTCTGCTGGCTGGAGTGTCACCTTGACATCCTAGAGCTCCTGCCAGGAGAGCATGGTGAAGCAGGTGACACCTGAGAGGGCTGCTGGGACAGCGGACATGTACCTCAGGAGCTGATGGCTTTTGGACCTGTTCCTGGGGATGAGGGCAGTACGGGCTCCCAAGGGGGCTGTCTATGGAAAGCTCCCTCCTTCTCATCGGTGGTCACGCTGAGCAGGGAGGCTAAAGCTTCTCACAGCAAAAGACCAATGGATCATGAATCTAATTAGAATGATGAAACTGGTACTTCCCCGTGGCTGGGAGCAGATAAGGCCTCCAGAAGCTGGGTGCGGACAGACCAGCTGAGGGTCCTCATTCCCATAGACCTTCTAGGAATGGTGCCCTGAGGCTGTTGGGCCCCGGTGGGCTCCACCCTGAGCAGGGTCTGGAAGCCGGGCTCCTGCAGGCTAAGGTGGCGCAGGCAGCCCTGTGAATACCTGTCAGTGAGGACCTGGGTGAGTCACTGTTTAAGGAGGAAAGAAAACAAGCAGCTTAGTCAGACAAGTGGAATATGGTTTCAACTCAACTTTCTTCTCCGGATTCACACGCGTGGGCCACTTGCTTCTGGGAATTTACCCACTTACCTGGAAATACCCCTCCTCTGGGGTTCCTTGAAAACAAACACTGGAAACTAATCCTTTCATTAACGCCCCCTCCTCCCCCAAATATTCTAGCCAGAAAAGAGGCTGCTTCAAGGGGAGGAAGAATCCATCAGAAACTGAACTTACTCAAACTGATCTGATACCGCAGCCATAGTATAGTTCTCAATCGACCCCCCTGCATGACGATTCTGCCCGTGGAAGGAGGGGCCCTGGGGCAGGTGAGCATTTGCCACGCGTGGGATTTCCCACAATGTGCCTGCTCAGAAACCGGCCCAGTGTCAAGTGAGTGATTGCTAGCCCTGCCCACAGCTCCGAAGGTGGACTTCAGACAAGAGGGTCTGAATACCCAGGGGGCACTATATAAAGGATATGATTGTCTAACCACCAAGCTATACCCCTGAAACCAATCCTATATAATAAAGCGGTAATATGCAAATTGACCGTTATGCCCTCACACAAGATGGCCACCCCCATGTCACAAGATGACCAGCATGGGAGAGCAGTTGTGGGGTGACCAGGCCTGCAGGGTAGG
Organism: Murina feae; assembly: GCA_004026665.1. NCBI lineage: Eukaryota > Metazoa > Chordata > Mammalia > Chiroptera > Vespertilionidae > Murina > Murina feae. The sequence goes on along the minus strand of PVJC01028999.1, from coordinate 11,557 downwards.
GCAGTCAGGGGTGACCAGGCTGGCAGAGGAGGGCAGTTAGGGGCAACTGGGCCGGCAAGGGAGGGCAGTTGGGGGCAATCAGGTCAACAGGGTAGCAGTTAGGCATCGATCAGGCTGGCAGGGGAGTTGTTATGGGGTAATCAGGCTGGCAGGCAGAAGTGGTTAGGGGCAATCAGGCAGGCAGGCGAGCAGTTGGGAGCCAGCAGTCCCAGACTGTGAAAGGGATGTCTGAATGCCAGTTTAGGCCTGATCCTGGCAGTCAGACATCCACCAAGGGATCCCAGATTGGAGAAGTTGCAGCCTGGGCCGAAGGAATTTTGTGCACTGGACCTCTAGTCCAAAATAAAATTGAAAGAAAATAAAAGGCCTTGCTGATTCCTTCAGCCCTGGAGACCACTTGGACCTGCTACAGAGAAGGTGCCCTTGCTGGGTGACCACAGCCAGACTGGTGGCTCTTCAGAACCTGCATCACTTAAGCGATTGGGACGGGAGAGAATATTTGCAGGTAAAGTGTGGTCCAAAGTTCATAAACTCCTTGATGAGTAGGTTCATCTTGGGTGAACGAACATGGTTCATTTTCTCCGCACACAAGGCATCTCGTGTGCATTCAGGGTAGGGCTGCTATTGTAGAAAGGGTGTTTGGGAGTGACAGATCAGTGGGGGTGGAGACTGAACCCTCTCTGCAGGGTAAATAGCACAACTTGTAGGTTACTACCCCCCCCCCAAGAATAGCAACCCTCCCCCCTCCTGTGTTCCAAACCATGGGTCCACGTGCCCAGAGAGGGTCCCAGCCCATTTCTGCAGATGCTTTTGGGAGAATTGCTTTATATTCATTCCAGAAACACAGGCCCCAGGTCCAGTACTGGACAGGGCCAGGTGGGACCTGCACCAACTCACTGAGAGCAGATGCCAATCATCCCCAGATCGTCCGCTCCTCTGTGTGTGGGTGTGTTGTGTGTCTATAGTGTGGTGTGTGTGTGGTATGTGTGTACTGTGTGTGTGCTGTGGTATGTGTCATGCACGTGTGTGTGGTATGTATGGTGTGTGTCTGGTGTGTATAGTGTCTGTGTATGGCACAGTGTTTGTGTGTTATGCACATCATGTGTGTGCTGCGGTATGTGTGGTGTGTGTGTATGGTGTCTGTGGTGTGTGTCTGTGGCATATGTTTTAAGCAGGTGCGTGTGGCATGTGTCTGTGGTGTGCATATGTGTGTTATTTATGCATGTGTGGTATGGTGTGTGTTATGCCTGTGTGTGTGGTGTGTTATGCAGGTGTGTGTGTAGTGTGTAAGTGGTGTGTGTCTGTGGTGTGTGTGTGCACGTGCATGTGACATGGAGGAGGCAGAGGAGGCTGCGGGCTGGGCTGGTTGGGCACTGGGACTGGGTAGTGCTTGTCTGACCTGCTGTCAGAAAGGCCCCAGCTCCTTCCTGTAACCAGAACTGGAGGCCCAGGCTGTGAGGCTAGGGCAGGACCTGGGGAGGAGCAGCAGTAACTGGTCTGCTCACATTAACTCCAAAGAACACGACTTTTGTCAAGAGCATTTTAGCACAAAAGTGCCTAAGTAGGGAATCAGCATAGAATATGGGAAATAAATGGACTTAGACGAATCCTGCCTCAGACAAGCGTCCAGCAGCGCTGTCCTGCCTTTATAGGAGCGTGTCGAGGGGGACTTCCCATGTCTTACTGACAAAATGATGAAAACTCGTATCATTGGTCTTTGCCAAAAATTACAAGTCTTCTTGCCCACTCACCCGAGAATGGCTTAAAACCCTGTACTGTTATTGCTCATAAAAGTTTGACTTACTAGGGTTTTCTTGTGAACATCTGCAGAAACAAGATTTCTGTGTCCTCAGCTTGTCTCTCCAGCCTTCTCTCCACGGACTTCTCCTCATGGCACGGGAGAGTCCCTGCTGGCAGGCGGCGAAGAGTGGTGCCCACCACAGCTGTGGGGTCCAAACCCAACTTGGAAGCAATGCAGCTTCCCCCTCCCCAGAGCAATGTCATCGCTGGGCTCTAGAGTGGCTGGAGGGCCAGGTAGACCTCAGAGCATGCGCAGTGGCAGGAACTATAGCAGCCAAGACAAAGTTTAAGGGCTTCCTGGCCTGTAGGACATGCTGGGCTCTAGGGAAGAAGAGGGATCCTGGGAGCACTCTTGGGGCCCCTGCAATTCCTTCCTTCCTTCCCAAATATGCACGAAGCACCCATAGCGTGAAGCTCTGTCGAGGCATCTGGGATGTCAGTAAAGAAAACAGGTACAGCTGCTGCCCACCTGGAGTTGTGTGGCCATGGGAGAGAGCTGTGCAGGGAGACAGAAGAGTGACCAGAATGCATGAGTCATTTGTCTGATTCATTTATGTGATTTGTTATGAGGTGATAAGCACTGTGCAGGGAAAGAAAGAGAAATAAAGAAGGGAAGAAAGGAGGGCGGGAGGGAAGTGAGAAGAAGGGTGGGAAGGCGGGAGGGAGTTTGGTTAGAAGATGAAATAGCAGAGGGGGTCAGGGAGCACTTGGCAGGGTGGGGAGCAAGGGGGCTGGTGTGATTGCCAATAGACAGGGGTAGCCTCTGAGCAAAGCTCCCAGGAAGTGAGGTGACCCGCTAGGGGACCAGGGCAGGTGAGAGAGGGCAGGTCTGACCCGGTGGTGGCTGAGGAATAAGAAATGGGTGGTCAGTTCCTGGTAAATTGGAAGGTAGAGCTGCCTGGTTCCTGATGGTTGGATATAGAGTGTGAGGGCAATGAGCGTCCAGCTTCTCTTGAATTCGTGGAAGGAAGAGTGGAGGAGACTGGCAGGGAGAGGGTGAGGGGAGCAGGTGCTGAAGCAGAAGTTCCAGTGGGTCCTGTTGAACTTGGGATGTCTATTAGACACCCCACTGGACTGTCCAGGAGTCAGAGGCTAGAGTTGTAGGGCTGGGAGTTGAGGAGGAGCTGAGCTGCAACTCTAAACTGACACGATATTTCAAGCCATGGTTCTGGGTGAGTCCCTACAGGGCACAGGAGGGGACCAAACTGCACCTGGTACCTCCAACTTAAGAGGTTGAGGAGGGGAGAACCAGAATGCCGGAGGATGGAGGAAATCTAGGGGAGGGGACGGGGGAATGGGGGGGGGGAGACATGGAGAGAATGAAGGGGAATGGGCAAATGCTGATGAGGACGCAAGTCAGATGGAAATGCAAACTCACCAAGTCCATCCTGGGGCTCAGAGCCAAAGACTCTTCCATACCCTTGGTTGTCCTTCCTGGGTTGTGAAGGCTCGTCCCCAGGGTTCACACTTGGTTTCCATTAAGGGACCCCATCAAGTTCAATGTCCAATGCGGTGACAACAGGGAGTCAAGGATATGAGCTTATTTATTTAGCCTTGAGCTTCCAGTACAAAGTGGCCAGCCCGAAGTTCTCACAAAGAGTTAGGAAAATAAAAGCACTGCGGCCATCACATTCCCATGCAGAGCGAAAGGCAAGGTCACCACCAGTCGCCACCCGCACAGACAGCGCCAGCCTTCCAGCCGTGAAGGCAAGGGTGCTTCCGTTCCTCGGAGGCGGGGTATTGCTGTTCTGAACTCATACAGACTGTGGATCCACTGGAGCATTTTCTTTCAAAACCAAATAAAAGAGAGCAATCTGAGTATAGTGATCAAGGAAAAGCCTGAATAAATCCGTTGCCCTCCAAGTCACCCTGAAGTTACACGGTGGATCCGCTACTCCAGCGCTGGGTCCAGCCTCTCCTCCCCTTACTATGGTCAAGCTCCTCGACTTCACTGGGGGTCCGGTGCCTCTCGTGTAAACTGGGATGATCATGCCCACTGCGCGCCGTGCTCAAGGATTAGATGAGATACAGTGTATAAGAGCCTGCCATACGGCAGCTGATAAATAGTAACCCTGATAAGAGTTATCATAACTGCTTTAAACATACTTCCCCAGAAGATAAATTTCTACTAGAGGGCCTCCTCTCCCAACCCCCCAGGAAGCCCTCAAGTCCACTCCTGACATTGCTGGGTCTGCCCTGCCCCCAACCAAAAGTCCCACTGTCCCCAGGGACCCCTAAGAGAGGACTACCCAGAGGAAAGCAGCTGGTACCGGGCCTGTGGGAGGGGCCACTCAGGACTTGCTCTCCTCACGCTGGCAGGAAGGCCCTTCGTGGGTGTGTGGTTGGCTGAAGGGGCCACTGCGTGAGGCGCTGGCTTCGGGTCTCATCCCATGCCTGTGGTGGGAAATGAACTGCTGCCATGGCGCTGTGCACACAGACTGGCGCCGCTGACCTTCCTTGTCAGGTTCTTTCTTGTTGGCTCTGGACTTGGCACCCACCCAACTGAAGGGGAGACGCCCAAACCCAGTAGGAAAAGCAAGCAACGTCCAGCCTCCAAACTCAACCCAGCCCAACCGCTGCACCCTGCACCCGCACAGCTCTCCTCAGCACAGCCCCCACCCCCTCCCCCATCCAGGTCCTCAGGAAGGTCTCTCACTCCACAGGACCGCAGGGCACATGGGTTTGTCACCAGGCAGGGAAGGCCAATATGTCAAGCCCCGCATGGAACATTGAAAGGGTTTCTGGTAAGTTTTTATAATGGCCTAACTGAAGTCCTCGGCTTTTTAAAATTTAAACAAACAACCAAAAAAAACCCCCCACCAAAATGTAGTTGAATCTATATGTTCCTATCACCATCAATAATTATTATTATTAATTAAAGCAATAGCTATAACTATTAAGCACTTAAAATGTGCCAGCTTTCCATGAGGTGATTGGCATATGTTATGCGTTAATTTCACAATATCCAATGAAATGCACTTTATCTCCCATTTTACAGATGAGGAGGCTTGAGGCCCTGTGAAGAGGCAGAACAGGAGGTGTCTCCCCTCCCTCTCCAAATTACCCTTCCCACTCCATCATGCTGGCGCTGACCCTTTCTCCTCATCCGCACCCTTCCCGCCTGAACTTGGTGGAATAATCTGGAATTTTCTCCATGGGTCTGTGGTCTTGCGTTTTGACATCATGCCTCCTGTTTCAAGAATCTTTTCTTAGCTCGGCTGGGGTGGCTCAGCGGCTGAGCACTGACCCAGGAACCCAGGGAGCTCAGGTTCCACTACCTCCCAGTCAGGCCACATGCCTGAGTTGCAGGCATGACCCCCCAGTGGGGGTTATGCTGGAGGCAGCCAATCAATGATCCTCTCTCATCTATGTTTCTATCTTTCCCTCTCCAAAAATCAATAAAATGTATTTTTTTAAATATTTTTTTAAAAAAAAACATCTTAAAATTGTATGAAGTCTCTCAGTTACATTATCAACAGCTGTTCAGATTCAATTCTGAGCTTTATTCATATCATTGGTCTCTGTTTTATGAAGGGCACCGTCCTCTCCTTGAATTCCTCCTGCCCTTTTCCAATCGGTTGGAGTACCTCATGCGTCAGGTCTTCGTGAGAAACGGCACTTTCTGTGCACCATGCTTTCCTCTCTGTTCCACAGGAGGGACAAGGTTTTAAGAGGGCCCCACTATTCTGCTGACTGTGTCTTCTAGGGACACCCCCAGACCAACACACATTTAAATTTTTTCCCTCTTTATCCTTGGAATCCCTAAGTGCCTTTTAAAATCATTCCACCCAGCATCGGGGGAGCATTTTTTTAAAAATGTTTCTATTTATTTCAGAGAGGAAGAGAGAGGGAGAGATAGAGACATCAATGATGAGAGAGAGTCATTGATTGGTTGCCTTTTGCACACCCCACACTGGGGATCGAGCCCACAACCTGGGCATGTGCCCTGGCTGGGAATCAAACCAGTGACCTCCTGGTACATGGGTCGACGCTCAACCACTGAGCCATGCCAGCTGGGTGGAAAGCATTTTTTACTTCAGCTCAAGGAAAACATCTTATTTCTTTGATCATTGCTTCACCGCCACCGTTTCCATTCTCCCTTCCTGGACCCTGTGACATGAAAACAAAAAAGGACCTCTTGATTCCCCTTCTTCATAAATAGTCCCTGTAGTCCCCACCTGTTTGCCTTTTTGCTCGGGGGTGGCCACACTTCCTTGGACTGCATTGGGCTCAATTCATCACGCCAGAGCTCAGCTCTATCCCACCATCGACTGCCTCTACTGTTTTTCTTTTATTCTCAAAAATTATGCTTTATCTCCAAGACATCTTTTTTGAGCCCTCATATTTTAACAGCAAAAGCTCTCATTTCCTTCCTTTAATAGCTCCTGAAGTTTTCCTCAGGGAACATATACTAGAACGATATGTTAGGTTCTCCACACCTTGTGGCCCCGTGTCTGGGGACCTCTCATTGTCTGCACAGATGTATAGGTCAAAGCTAAGACTGATGGATTTGGTCCTGGTGTGGGTCTCTCTGCAACCAGCCTAGGGGGAGTCTTTGGGAAAGAGTAGAGAATGGAATTGGGGGGTGGAGGGCGGATCAACGGACATGCTTGCTCTGGGGATGGGGCAGAGGATGGGGGCAGGAGGGCTGGCTACGAAGCAGCTCACAAGGAGCTGGCTGTACTTTTGAGCCAGGTGGGTAGCCATGGGCCCTTCAGTCTTCAGGTAAAGGCTGAGAGTCACCGTGCAGAATACCTGGGGGTTTTAATGCGTTTTCCCATATCTGCTCCAGGCTTGTCCACCCATACTCCCAGCCTCTCTCTGCTGGTGGGATTTGGGGATGTCCCTGAGGGTCAAGGGGAAGGCCAGAGAAGCTCACACACAGCAGGGGCTGGGCATGCATGGGCCCTCCATTGCTTCCTGGGGCCCTCCCCCACCTTCTTAATTATGGCAACCAATGGGCACTGCAGCGCTCCCCTCGCCCCCTGGGTCTCTGCTGAGGGCCTAGATAGTCCAGAGAATGTCCCTCGCCTCATAGCAGGCAGTTCCTGGGGACAATCGGAGGTCAAGGGCCATGCTGGCTGCTATATACACAGCAAGGACCCTGCCTGATTATGTGTCTCTTGAGGTCCCTTGCTTTCCCCTACCCTGACCCCCAACAGGATGACCCACCAGGGCGACTCAGCTGCACCCTGAGCTCGGGCGGGCTCTGTCCCTGAGCTTGTTGGGAGGTGGTTTCGGGGGCCCATGCTGCTTCTCTCTCCAGGGGGGGTGAAGCTGACCTGATGGAACTGGTCCCCAGAGGAGTCCTGAAACCACACTGGGGCCGGGGATGCCCTGGGAGGGGTTGTGACAATGCAGCTCCCACCTGTCCCCAAGGCAGCCTGGCTTGCGTTTTCTCAGGCTTTTGCTTCTTCATTGTTCTCCTTCATTCCCTCCCTCCTTCACACTTTTGCTTCTTCCTCCTCCGACAACCAGGTAAATCCACACAAAGGACCGTTCCATCCCCAAATGGCCCCCCTCAAAGCAGGTGCTTCTGCAGGCACACCTCGAACCTGACCTCCGCCAGACTTCCAGCCCGGAAGGGAAGCGCTAGAGACTTTCAGACGGTGACCAGACGCATCCAGCACTTGGCAGAAGACGCCTGTGCAGCCAAAGGAATGGGTCTGCGGCCAGCCACCCACTTCTGGTCTCGCCACTGCCTGCACTGCCATTAATATTAATTAATCATGACCATGTAAAAGAGAACTGTTAACTCCAGAAGAATACAAGGTACGGGAAGAGGCATCCACTTGCTCCATGGATTGATTCCTCGTTGGTGTCTCCCAGCCTCCTCACCCCTATCTCCCCCAGGAACGCAACAGGGAAGACAGAAGGGTGAGGTCACAGCGGGAAAAGAGGACGGTGCAACTGCTACCAGTGAGACGACGGGACCTCAGGTCGTGTCTTCTTGAAGGTAAGGTTTCAATCAAGGGACAACGTGTAGCAGAGCAAGAGCAAAAATTCCTTGGCCAAAGCAAAACCACACTCAGGACGGCGAAACAAGGAGAGCCTGGGCTGGACCGCTTTGGCTCACTGGGAGGTCAGAGCAAAGGGGACCTCAGACAGGCTCAGGCGGTTAGCCTGGGCCGAGCTGCTGCTGCCATTGCTCCCCTGGTTCCAAGGCTCATGGGGCCCCTTAGAGGGAAGAAAGGGAAAGGGAATGGCACAGGCGTGCTCCTGGGAGGGAGAGCGTGTACTATTCCTGTGTCCCGAGTGTTTCTTTCTCTCTTGCGGGTGGGAATCTGCGGTAAGGTCTCAGGGGAGCGTCTCAATAGGCTATTCATCAGCTTCCCAGGCGTGCTCTTTCAGGAGCAAGGTCCCCACTGGTTGGTCAGCACTAGGGCAGGGGGGTCCTTAGTCAATGCGGCTGGTCCTGAGGCCACAGGGTCACTTGTCTGGTTTTACTACTTTTCTGGGCCTGGAGCTGACATACAACTGAGGCCCAGATGCTATCTTTAGGGAGGAAAGGTCAGGGGTCTACACCGCGTAAATATGCCAGGGGAGGAAAGGCCACCCTGGGGGCCAGGTCCTTGTTTCCCAGTTTTACCCCTTGGTAAGCACCCAGGGCTTTCTGCCCTCGGCCCATCGTACTTGCTCGGCTCATGTCTGTCTAACTGCCTATAATAGAAGCAAGCTCTGGAATGGGGTAAACAGGAAGGACAACATGCAGATCAGCACCCCCAAATCCAAGGTACACATCCCCAGTGGCCAGGTCTGTTACCTGAGCCATATGGATACGGGGATGCTGTCTGTAGGGTCTCCTGGCATGGAGGCAACATGGCGTATATATGACATTTTGGACAAAGGAGAAACGGTGGGAGGGAGTGAGGTCTTAGATTTCAGAAGTGAAACAGGGGATTTACAGGTAGTTGAGGAAGAGCAGAGCACACGCGGCAGGAACATTCCTGCTGGGCAACCCAGAAACAATGGGACAGGAGTATGGGGTGGGCCACAACTCTGCTTGTAGTCGTTCTGCCTAGTCCAGTGCTAAGGGGATTATGCTAAGCTTCTCCTCCTGAAGCAGGGTTTTCTACCTGAACCCCTTGGGCAGGAAAGGGGGAGGGTTAAGATTCTTTCTGAGTCTTGTTTCTTTCACATATATATCTTATTTCATCTTTCACTTCTCTTATTTTTTTTGAAACTGATTTGTTATTGATTTTTGAGAGAGAGAAACATCAATGAGATAGAAACATCAATGTTTCGAACCCACAGCCTGGTATATGCAATGGGGAATGGAACCCACTACCTTTTGGTATATGGGACGACACTCCAACCTACTGAGCCACACCAGCCAGGGCTGAGTCTTTTGTTTCTTAATAACCAGCTTAACTATCAATATCCCCAAAGCAGAGGCTTTTCTGGAGGGGGTAGGGGCTATGGCAAACCTTTGGTTCCCATCATCTGCAAACTTAAGGCTCAGTTCTTCATTGTTAACACAGTGTCTGAGACACAGGAATAGTCATATGTTGACAGTGACTTAACACACAAGGCATAAATGTAGAAACCAAAGAAAGACAGTACAAAACAGCTGTTTAGCCAAGATTTTTTTTCTTTAGTTCAAACTACTTTTTAAAAATATGGTCTTACTTATTTCAGAGAAATAAAGGGAGAGAAAGAGATATGAACATCAATGAGAGAGAAACATCCATTGGCTGTGTGTCCCTATGCCCCTACTGGGGACAGAGCCCACAACCCCAACATGTGTCCTGAGCTGGCATCAAATCAATGACCTCCTGGTGCATGAGACTATGCTCAACCCACTGAGCCACATCAGTCAGGGCAGTTCAAACTATCCATATACACTGAGTGGCCAGATTATTATGACCACCTGATGTTTGTAGGCAAATTAGCTATAATTTTGTGCTAAAGTTGCTAGAGGGACAAACCATTATAAATAGGGAAACATGTGGTTTACCACGAAAGTAGAAGTGATTTTTTTCCTGAAGATACGGGTAAACAACGCGATTTAACAGCATCTGAACCGACTTAACTTGGTAACTGGGATATATTTGAACGTGAGTGGCCAGATTATTATGACCACTCCATCAGTACTTCATTGGGCCACCTTTTGCCTTCAATACTGCAGCGATTCTTCTTGGCATCAACTCCACGAGATGTTGAAAGGTGATGCCTGATGAATAGCACTGTCCAGTTCTGTGAGATTTGATGGTTGTGGAACCAGCTGCCTGATGGCTCTTTTACTTCGTCCCACAAATGCTCAGTTGGATTGAGATCTGGTGATTGTGGGGCCACCTAAGCAAGGTAAAGTCTCCCTCATGTTCTTGAAACCACTCCTGCACAATATGAGCACCGTGGCATGACGCATTGTTTGTTGGAAGAAGCCATCTCCATTGGGAGACGCCATCAACATGATAGGATGAACCTGATCAGCAACGATACTTAGGTATGTTGTGCTGTTCAGACGTTGTTCCACATGAATTAAAGGGCCCAAATCATGCCAGGAAAACATGCCCCAAACCATAACACTGCCCCCACCAGCTTGAAGGGTTGTACTCACGCATGTGGGGTGCATGCTTTCATGCTGTTTCCACCAAATTCTCACTCTGCCATCTGCACGATGCAACTGGAAATGTGATTCATTGGACCGCATGACTTTTTTCCAATGCTTGACTGTCCAATCATTGTGTTCCTGTGCAAACTGGATACGTTTTATCTTGGTAACTGCAGACAGCAAAGGTGTTGGAACAGGCCTTCGGCTTCCATATTCCATACGATGCAGTGTATGCTAATATGCCTACAAACATCAGGTGGTCATAATAATCTGGCCACTCAGTGTATATAAAAGCCAAACAACAACTGAAATGATTGGAACAACCAGTCACTATGATGTGCACTGCAGGCAGCCAACCCGCCTGATCAGGACGGGGCCAGCCAGAAACCTCCAGGGTCCCTCCCCGAGGCCAGCAGGCCCTGATTGCCCCCATCAGGCTGGGCCCTGGGCTGGGATAGGAAACCAGGGATGGGTGGTGGCGGGCGTGGCCCCTTTTCCAGTTGGGTCAAGGGCCAGCTCCCTCGTTGGGGTCAGTGGCCAACCTCCCATGGCCCCTCCCCCAGCCCACAGGCCCTGTCCTTCCCCCTAGCCAGCAGGCCCCTTGTGGCTGTGCAGCGGTGAGGGAAACAGGAGTGGGGGAAGCGGGGAACCCCATGGTGGCAGGGTGCCAAGGGTGGCATCAGCATCTGGATCTGTTTCTTCTGCACCTGGCCTGGCGACCATCGCCTCCTTGCCCGACCCTGCTGGGGCCTTCGGGCCCCAATTGGCCCTGATAGCCAGCCAGTCCTAGGGCCCCATCTGTGTACGAATTTCGTGCACCAGGCCTCTGGTTTTTACGATAATACTAAAATGTTACTTTCATCTTCCATGCTCCTGCATGTTGGGTAGAGTTTTCCAGAAGTTTCTTAACAGACTGAAAGCAGGACATAGGAGAACCTAGCTGCCTTCTATTAACACGAGATAGAGGTTTGCAAAAACTATAAAAAACATGTCATCCTTCTCACTAGTTTTTAAAGCATAGTTTTGATTAAAATGTTACTTATGTTGCTGTGTAATGGTTTTATTATTAAACTAGAGGCCCGGTGCACAAAGTTCATGCGGGGAGGGGGGGAATCCCCTCAGCCCAGCCTGTACCCTCTCCAACCCGGGACCCCTCGGGGTATGTCCGACTGCTGGTTTAGCACCCCCCCCCCCCCCCCCCCC
>PVJC01028998.1:0-22183 GCA_004026665.1 Murina feae | reverse complement strand
AAGTGAATAAAAAATCTGATGAACAGAATAAACTGGTGAATAGAATAGAATCAGAGGCATAGAATGGAGTGGATGGACAATTTTGGGGGGTTAAGGGTGTTGGGGGTGCGTGAAGAGACTGGACAATAATTGTACACCTATGGATGAGGACAGTGGGGGGGCAAGGACAGAAGTTGGGGTGGGAAATGGGAGGAGGGGATCTATGGGGGAAAAAAGAGGAACAACTGTAATAATCTGAACAATAAAGATAAATTTAAAAAAACATATAGTTGGGGAGAGCCCCATACAGAGATGCATAGGGGAAGAGCTCAGACCACATGCACTTCTGAGAGTGTGTTTGTCAGGACAATGGAAAGAACCCCGGCAAAGGTTGCCCCTTCAAGGAGCAAGAATGGTGTAGCTTTAATACTCCTGAAGTGGTTAGCCTTGGGATAGGAGCAGTCCAGAGAAAGCTTGGCCTTAGCCTAAGTGCCAGAGAGAGTCCAAAGGCATAGCAAGGTGTGGCACCTGAAGAGTGCGGCACATGTCCATGGTGGCCACAGACACTACTGACTTCCAGGGGTACAAACCTGGAAGCTAGTAGAAGGTCTTTATTTTCCTTTGAAGAACTTTATTTCTCTTATAAGAAGGTCATGAAGAATAAAAACTGTATAGTAAGGATTACTCATAGCAAAAAAGAATGAGACATTAACTTATTTGGGCAAATGATGGTGACTCAGAGAAGTGAGCAGAGAGGGCATGACACTGGTCAGTGTGAGGTGGCGGGAGCTAGATGACTATATGGACTGCCTTATGAGAAAGAACAGATTTTAAGAATCAAACTGCCTCTATCTGAGAAAAGGGAGCCTCAAAGGGATCCTAAAATCACAGGGCACAAAGGAAGAACAGAAGGTGGAAATGAACTTGCTCATCAAATCCCACAACCAAGGAACAAGGAGAGAGTATTTCAGAGCAGATGGGAAAGAAAAGCCTGCTCTACACTAAGGGTTGTTACCTTTTATAGCTAATCAGAAGGATCTGATGATGCTACAGCAGTGCCCCAGTTAGCTGACCCTACCTTTTCCATAAGACAGGATGTACTTTTAAGGAAAACTAAAAAGAAGAAGAAAAGAAAGCATACCGGAGAAATCTTTCTGAAATGAATGAACTAATACCCTGCTGTCCTAAGCACCATTTAAATTCTTCAAGGTGACTTGGATGTGCCTGCTATGAGTATGAATGACTATGCTCAGATATATCTGATAAAGTGTGGAGAAGTATTTGCTCCTATACCATATGGCTCCAAATTCTTCACTTCTGAAATTGCCTCCACTATCAAGTAATCAGCAAATCCTTCTTCTTGCTTTCACAGAATTTGCTTATAGGAAATGTAGACACACTATCCTTTCTAACTCTTCTGGGGTGGAAAACCTGATAACCATTCTATTGGAATTATAGTATGAGAGTAAGGATGCTCAGAATGCAGAACTAAGGTTCTCTTCTATGAGTAAGTTGACTGAGCCATTAGGAGCCCATGAATTTGCTGACATCTATTTTTGCCACAAAAGTGAGTTTATATGTGCATTTTGATGATGGAGGAAGGGGAATTTCTTCCTTGGTTCCATGATGTATTCTAGATAACTCAGATTGCTTGGCTAGTGACTGCTGGATAAATAAGATCCTAGATGCCCTTGCCATTATGGATAGTTAAGGTAAATTAGGATATTTAGACCTTTGTTGTCCCATGAATATTCCAGGCTCCCCACTTGCAATAGATTAAGATTTGAAGTCAACTTTTTCGATGTTTATACTCATGAGTTTTTCTCCCTTGGGTGAAAAGTGTGCATTTGTAACAAATATTATTTATTACGTCTCTTCTAACCCGGTTCAAAGACTGACAGGTAAAACCTGGCTTTGTTTCTACTCATAGTTTGTGTTCAGTGAGCCTCTTGCTGAACAGAGCTCAGTGGAGCAGGACAGTCACGGCCTGGACAAGATCTCTGGTGTGTGGGCTTGCCATGACAATTCTGGAAGCACGGCTGCCCACCCTCCCAAGGACATCGGTGTCTGGAAGAGGGTGAGTGAGCGACGGCTGCTGGAGTTCCAACGGTGTGCTGGGCACTGAACTAGATGTCTTAACCTCCACTACTTCATAAGGTGGCTGAGTGGACATGGAAGCATGACCCATATATATGCTATCTGCAAGGACCCCCATGACTTCAATTTAAAGATGAATAACAGGAAGCTCAGAGAGATTAGTGCAATTGCCCAGAGGTCATGAGCTAGAATCCACATTTCTTATTTCTAGTCTGATGCCTTTTCCTTTACATGCAACATCCCAAGGAGCCTGGGAATGCCATCTTCCCTGTGGAAGCAGACTGGTGGAGGAGAGTGAGTGGGGAAGAGTACTAGCAGTTCCCCTGTCATTGTCTTCCACACACAACACGTGACCTCATGCTTCCCTGGATCCCCAGTGGTCAGCTCTGAGTCCTGCTCCTCATCAGCCTCCGTGGCTCCAGCTCTCCACACTTGTTCTGTTGGAAGAGCATCACGTGTCCCCCTCTAATTCAGCAACTCAAAACCAGACCCCGCTCTCCTTGGGCTTTCTCCTTTCCTCCCATCATTTCCAGCTTACCCTTTATGAGCCAAGCAAGAAAACCTATTCTCAACCCTTCAGATGGTGAGTACTTCTGCTTATTTCTACACCTTCCTTTGGATATACATCCATCTCAAAAGAATACATGTCTCTTGCTTCTCTGTCCATCTGAGCTCCTCTCCTCCTTCAAATCCTTACTCAAACTCACCTTCTCTGGGAACAGCTGGTTAAATTCAGCTCCTTAGCATGTAGAAAAAACATAGATGCTAAAGTCAGAAAGAACTGGGTTCTAATCCTAATGTGACCAACAACTAGCTGTCTGAGAGGTGAATCACCTTTTTTAGCCTTTTTAAAAACTTAATCCTTAGCTGTAAAACCAAGATTTAAACACCTACACTTTGTCCAACCATAGTAGAGGCATGGAGTATGGTCTAAGTGCTTGCCCTCGGGAATCAAAGTGCAAGAGTTGAATCCTGGTGATATCACCTTGAGCCAATATGGAGTTTCTCTAAAGCCTCAATGTGCTCATCTGCAAAGGGGCCTGACAGTTGTACGTATAGAGTTGTGAGGACTGCAAAATAAGATTATAGACATAAACCTCTAGCAGAGTATCTGCACGTTGTAATTGCTCAACAAATGTTAGTTAGTTAGTTAGTTAGTTAGTTAGTTAGTAGTAGTAGCAGCATCTACCTGGCCAGATGAATGTGAAAACAACATGAGAAATGAGAAAGCTGAGGCTGGCTTGTATTGGCTTGAGAGGCTCCATTATTTAATGTGGGGAGCTTTGAAACAGTTTGATGACAAGTTAGCAGCTTGAAATCAGCCATGATGTGTTTCACTACAAAACTCAACAAATGCCACAAACTGAGGGGGGGAGAGAGAGAGTTTAAGTCTTATTTTGTTTTGTGTTTTTTTCTTGTTTTGTTATTTTGTAGAGAAAAATATTTACTGGTACACCATTGCCTTGAACTGTGCCTAGAACATAGGAGGGAGGAAGGGAGGTGCTTTCTGTCATTTGCATTACACTAAGACTCTTCTCAAGGCCCACCCTCCTACAGTACAATTCCTGCCATAATCTATTCCTCAAGTTCCCATCTGTGGTTAAGCAAGCCCAGCCAGCTTTCAGTGCACCTGCACCTCACTAATGGAGGGACGCCATCTAGTGACAGAAATAGTCATGTAGTTTATCTTGTTCACTACTACAGGGACCCTCAGTACAAACTACCACCTGGAGGCCAAATCTGCCTTCTGTCTGATTGTGTAAATAAAGTTTTATTGGAACACAACCACAGCCATCATCTACAAATCAGTTGTCTATGGCTGTTTTTGATTATGATGGCCGAGTTGAGTAGCTGTGGCAAAAGACCATGTGGCCTGCCAAGTCTCAAATATTTACCATCCAGCACTTTACAGAAAAGTTTGCTGATCTTGACCTACAGTACAATTGTGTAAGCTGCTTTCTTTACATTTAGTCACCTGGGTTCATAGGTGGCAAAATGTAAAGAAAGCTCAATCCTCAGATGCCTGGCTCCATGGCATTTGATTCCCTCTGGTTGTACATAGATCATTTCCGGTATCTCTATGCTAAATAGTACTGGAGTGAATTGGTTGTCATTTCATCATGAAAAATGCTGAGGTGTCCCTAAGGGAAAGAGCTCACTCTGTCAGCAGGAGAGAAGCACTCACCGAGTGTCTTCTGTTCACTGCCCATGGGATTGGGGGCAAAGCACTAATGCCTCCTGAACCTCAGCGCTTTCATCTGTTAAGTGGGACTAACAGCAAGATTTGCCTCCTTGGTGTGCTGAGGGGAGCAAATGAGATCATTTGTTAGCTAGCCTTTCACAAGCTACAAAAACAGGTTCAGTTGGTTTTATTACCCATAAAACTGAGAGAGTATATGATTTTTTCTCATTAATCACCTAGGATTCTGTGGAGAACACAAGTTCTTATCTTCAATGTGCTTCTGAAGGCACTCCCAACATCCCTGTCTGGGCCCTAAATTACATATATTCCCTTAGAATGTGAATACTTCCCAGGCTTGGATTGTGGCTAAGAAGCAAAGGGTAAGCCTGAGGAAGGTGGGAGGGGGAGATAAAGGTGCACAGGCCAGTTGCAAAGCAGGACACCTGTGGAACAGGATGTCTTTGGCCCCACAGTGGGTTGGGGGTTGAGCCTGAGAAGAGAGGTCTCCTTGTTAAAAGGACACAACTGGGGCTTCTTCCTCAGCCTTGCAGAGGAGAGGCCTCTGGTGAATGCCCTCCAGAGGAGAGCTGAGGAGCAAAGTCCGCCCCATGAAGTGGGAACATGACCCTCAAGCCCTCAAGGAGATGGCCTGCTCCTCTGGTCTCAACAAGCCTCTGGCCACTGCTCCCTGGCGCCATCTCTAGGGAGGATGGCCCTCAAAGGGTGGGGTTTTCCTTCTCCTTTCTGCCAATATCTTTAGCATCTCCTCCTTCCTTTGTCCTTGCTCACCTCATCCCAGCCACATACCTGGCTTACAGAAGCAGATACTATAAGTGCCCCCCAACAGTCCCTCAGCACTCCCGAGATGCTGCCTCAGGGCAGGCTGGAAGTGACAGCTCCTATCTCCCACCCCCAGGTGCAGATGGCAGTTGGTGGATAAACACCCCAGCTCCTTTGCCCCTCAGTTATTTTAACTGAGGAATGTTGGACACTCTTTTCCAGAAGTTTCCTGAAAAAGTGAGTCCCAGCTGCCCACCGTAATAACCAGCTCCACATCTTCCTTTTTTCTTTCCTTTTCCCCACTCATGAACTGATGCTCCCTGGGATCACCACCAGCACTCACTTTCTTATCCCAGGGTCATTTTCTAGGGTATCTAATCCAGGATACCCTAATCTTGTCCAACCATAGCAGAGGCATGGAGTTATGGCCATCTACTTTGTGCCAAACTCTCTGCCAACTAACTAATGACACAAAGAAGGAGTGGGCCTAGAAGGCCCAGCATGCTCTGGCTCCTGCCTATCTTTATTGTCTCTCCTCCAATCATTCCCACACTCACTTTTCCTCAGCCACATGAGCGTCTCTGCATTTCCTCCAACATGCCAAACACTTTCTAGCCACAGGCCCTTGGCAAATGCTCTTTTCTCTGCTTGGAACACCCTATCCTATCGCTTTGTGCAGATGACTTTTCAGCCTTCCGGTCTTACCTTAAGCTTCACATTTCTAGGGAAGTCTTTCCAAATCTCCTTACCTAAGGAGCTAACCCCCATTATTCCATCTTAATATTGTAGTCATTTGCTAATTTAATAGAATTCATTAAAACTGATAATTATGAGTTTCATTGCCAATTTACTTCTCTAATAACTTTCTTCTTTTCTAGACTGTGCAGGGATGATATCTGCCTTATTTACTCTTACATCACTAGTTCCATTCAGGGAATCATGCACACAGTAGGCACTTGATATATATTTGTTGGATCAATGAATGGATTAAGCTCATAGCTGATCTTCCATTATCCCTGCTTGTATACTTGCCCTCACCAAATACTCGCATGCATGACTACTATCTTCTTAGGTATATTGTTATGTGTTTTCCTCCCCCAAAGAACTATGATTCAATTCATCAAACTGAGTCCATCCTATTCGTTGAGAGGAGAAATGGAAGGAAAAAGTTGAATCATTCAGAAGTCCACAGGCCTGCATCTTCCTTTAGTCTCATTCTATACCAAGGAACAGGAAATGTCTTCTGGTGCCCAGTTGCATCATCTATACAATGAGCACAGTAATTCTGCCTCGATAGCACAGAGCAAACGGTGTGTGGAAAAGGGGCTTACAAACTGTAAAGCGCCTCACAGAAGTCTTACTGAATTCCCTTGTGAGGTGTGAATTGCCACAGTAATCCCTTGCTTTCAACATGGCCAATAGCAAAATGTTTTAAGCCCTGAGAGTTTGCTTGCATTTACTAACAGCTTTCCATATATTTCACGTTCCCCAGTGCACTTGAGGAAGAAAGCCAGAACAGAAACTTCCTGAATCCAACGGGGCCTGCTGAAAAGCAGTCTAATTGCCTACAACTGGATTCACTATGCCAGGTTCCTAGTGTGTTGTTTCACGATGCTGGACAGCTCCAGGACTCACAACAGAGCCTAGATGGGGCCCCACAGAGGCATCACCATCCAGAGGGTGGTAATGAGATCCAGGGGGAGCCTTACTTGATAGGATCTGTCGGTGGAAGGTCATTAGAGTGAGGGCACAGGTAGCAGAGATGGTGGTTGACCTTGGTTTTTGTATGCAATGAGACTAAGAAAGCCCAAAGTTCGAGTGAAGTGGAAAGGGCGGGAGATGATATATGAATGGAAGTTCCATAACATGAGATGAACATAGTCTATCTAACTAACAGATAACAGAGAGAGAACAAATATATATGGATCAGAGTACACTGTTGCAGAAAGACCCAGAAAAACCAAGCAACGTTTTGAAGAAGTGGAGAAAACACTTTTAATTATGCCAGCGGACCCTGGGAATAATTTCTAAATCAGAGTGAAGTAACACACAGGGACTTTGCTTTTTATAACCTTCTGGGGTCATTGTATTGCAAATATGCCCCCTTCTCCCTTCCAGGCTCTGTAGGAAGGCCCCCAGGTGTCCAAAGGTTTTGGGATGACATAACAACCCACCCTTCCCCCAGGGCAGTGCTTATGGCCTCTGTAACAGGTTCTGCAAGTTCAGTTTCTGGGAAGGAGGCAATGACCCAGCTGCAGGTCATTAAGAATGCATACTGAGCCTGCTGGCATGAATTCCAACCACCAGCCCCCCAAAACATCAGGGCTACATTTGAATTAGCCCTTTTTAGCTTTCTCAACACCAGCCAACCCCACAGACTTGCAATGAAAAGCAAAGCCATCCCAGCCACGTTCAGTTTGAACAAGTCAATCCACAGACATGTAAAGGATAATAAACTATTGTTTTAAGACACTGAGTTATGGGGTGGTTTGTTACACGGCAATAGCTAACAGACGCAACAGCTAATATCTACCTCTCAAGCTAGTCATACACATTGCATTAGGAAATATATGTAAGCTTCGAGTTCAGTGTCTGACACAAATGAGAAGCCAATGAACAGAGGCTCTTCCTCTACTGCTAACATGAAGTTTGTCTGGTGGCTGCTGCTAGTGTCTACATTATCCTGATGTTCCCAGCTTTTGCTTCTCAGACATCCTCAACGACTTTGAGAGGAATGTTTTCCTTCCCTATTTCACTTGCCTGGTGCCAATTAAATCAAATGTATGGAATATACTCTGGTTGGTAATTACCCTGGGAAATTACTTCAGGCTGTTTAAGAAGCAACTTCACTCTCCTTCTCCACCTCCCCAAATTTGCTTGCTTTTGGGCAGAATTATGACTGTGAAGTCTTCATTGCAAGGGAAAGAAGCTATTGCATTATTTATTTCTTTGTATTTGTATTTATCAAGACAGGTAAGGGATTTCAGGCTATTCAAATCTCTTATTAGAGTGGAGGAAAGTGTCAAGGATTTAGTCTCTGGGGCTGTTATTGCTTCACTTTGACCAAGTTCAAACTGAAGTTGATTATATCACTAAGCCCTGAGTGGTCCCTACAAGGCTACATGGCTCATTCATTTATTTTTATGTTTATTCTTTTATTTCCTCTGCTGTTGGAGACAGTGGTAACACATGTGAGCTCTGGAGGTCGATTGCTGGGTTTCATAAACTGTCTCTGCCCATTGCCAGATGTGTGATCTTGGGTAAGGTACTTAATCCCTCGGAGACTCGGTTTCCTTGTCTATAAAATGAGAATAATAGCGGTCCCCTCACACAGCTCTGAGGCCCCAATGAGACTGCAAAGACTAAGGCAGTCAACACGGCACCAGGCTCAGTAAAGGCTTCCTCCACGTTGCGTGAGGGCTTCCAGTGGGCTTTGCTCGGCCCTGGGGTACAGGAATGAGCAAGCTACTGCCCAAGCCTTGGAGAGAGGACAGTTCCCTGACAGGCACAGAGAAGTGAGTCAGGCTAAAGAGAGAGTGCAGTTGGGGCAAAAGGAGCCCACCCAACCCTACTTGGGAAGTGAGAAGTCAGGAGTGCATCCTGAAGGAGGTGACAGTGAAACTGAGTTTTGCGGGATGGTCTGGTTTTTAAACTTTTTTATTTGCCCTGACTCCTCCCCAGAGCCCCAGAGCCCTGAGTGCTTCCACATATCCCAGATGGAATGCACAGAAGGGCCTAGAAAGAAAATCAGCTCACATTCATTAAGCCCCTAAGATAAGTCGCACATTTTCACATCACTTGTCTTACTTGATCTTCACAAACCTGAAAAGTCCCTTTAGGAATTTCACATGTGAGGAAATTGATCCTCAGAGAGGTTGACTTACCAGGCGTCAGAAAACACGAATAAACAGCTGATCAAAGGTTCAAGCTCAAATTGCTCAGCTCTAGGCCAGTTCTGTCTTTGTTGTGTTTCATAGAATATTCTGCGCGGTGGGGGGGAGGGGGGGGTGCGGACCATTTATTGGGTCACTAAAGAAGAAAAGACTAGATCTCCCAATGCATTTCCTCTTGTATTTCCTGCAATGATTAATATCTCATCATTAAGTTAATCAACATCAAAAATCAGAATTAAAGTTTTAATATTCCCATAGATTATAGAAGCAATTCCCTCCCTCCCTCCCCCCAAAAAAGAACCTTCTGGAATCCCATACAGAATTTAGGCTGTTGGATGAGGACAGTGGGGGGGGGGGGGAATGAACAGAGGGTGGGGTGGGAACTGGGAGGAGGGGAGCTATGGGGGAAAAAGAGGAACAACTGTAATAATCTGAACAATAAAGATAAATTAAAAAAAGAATTTAGGCTGTTATTGTTTGAGTTCCACTTTCTTTGTAACTCTGAGGATATAAAAATAGGAACTTTTCATTTCCTCTGCCTTCAAATTCAGAATAGAAATCACAAGTACAAAAAATACAGCAGGGAGGTAAATATATTTAGTTTTCAAATGATGGCAAATTAAGTTAAGAGGAAAGAAGTGAAACAAAAGGGAAAATGTGCAGGGGAACAAAAACAAAAAACAAAACAACAGTGAGGAAGAGGCTGAGAGAGAGGAGAGAAGCAGAAAGGCAGGCTGGCCCGGGATGAAAAAGAAGAGACCCAGAGAGAAGGGAGAGAGAAGAAGTGGGAGGGTGCAGAGGATGCTGAGAAAGAAAAAGGGAGACAAAACGCTGGGCCGCTGGGCGAGGAGGAAGGCCCAGCAAGCTGTGATCCAGTTCAGGTGTGGAGCCGCACTTAGCTCTGGCTTTCAAAGGCTTTCTTTCACCTGTTCCCGCCCCCTCTGACCCACCATGCACCAAGCAGCATTACTTCAGCGCTTTATCCCTCGTCTATAAAGGACCTCTACACAGCAGCACATCTTACAAGAAAGAAAACTGTTCTAGGGACAAAGATAAACACACTCTGAGACCTGGGTGACATAAAACACTGAGCCAGAGTGTCCCCCATTTGCTAATGTGGTTGTTATTAGAAAATAATTTAACTGCATATTTGAGATACTTTCAGGAAGACCTAGTCGATGACCCAGCTCCCTGGGGGCCGTTTTAAGCTCTATGGCATTGAAAACAATTCCAACAAAATCAGTTCTTAGGTCAAAAAGAGACTGAAGTGAAGCAGAGCTGAAACCAATTGATTTTTCTTAAGTCCCGCAGGTTTTCCCCGTGAAGGGACGTAGCCGGTCAGAGTGGCTGATGGAACTGCAGCTCGAGGCTGACTTCCTCTTTAGGCATTTTTCCCCTGGAGCTTGACCTCCTGCAGCCCCCTGTGACATAAGCAGCAGGAACTGCTGGAGACCAGGGAAGATAAATAAATCTTGTCTGACACCTCAGACTTGGTCTGGGTGGCTGCTGGGCTCAGCTGGCCCCAACCAGTTCTGAATCCTTCTTACTCAAAAGGCCAGCTTGAGAGAAGTTTCCTTGTCCTTCCACTGCTCCCCTGAGCACTGAAGCAGTCCATCAAGACTAGCCTGAGTCGCTGATAAGAGAGGACTAGAGCCTTGGACAGATAGCTCAGTTGGTTAGAGCATCATCCCAATATACCAAGATTGGAGGTTCCATCCCTGGTCAGGGCACATATAAGAATCAACCAATTAATGCATAAAAAAGTGGAACAACAAATCGATATTTCTCTGTCTCTCCCTTCCTCTCTTTGTAAAATCAGCAAAAAGAAGAGAGAGGATCAGAAGTGGCATAAGTGTGGCACCGCCCAGAGACCCTTCCTGACATGGGTCAGGAGACAGAGGATGAGTGGGAACTCCGAACTCCAGGACCACCAATGGCTAGGGTATGGTCGCAGCTTAGAGAACCATCATGCCCCTTCATTATGTTACCAAGACAAGCAAACTTACCAAACAAGCAATATATCAAGACAATATTATAAAACCATTCCAAAATGCATAAAATAAAAAATGAAAGCCCCCCTAATACCCACCACTCCCATCTTTTTCTTCTCCCCTGAAGTAATTATTAATAAGAGTCCAGTGTGTAGCCTTCTAGATCTTTCCCCATGCATTTGCCTATATGTCTATGTATATATGAAGAGTTTCCAGATTCTTTTATTTAGGTAAATAGGACTATACTATATATACAATTCTGTCACTTGTCTTTGGTATCCAACTATGCATCTTTCCACATTTTCTCATATTTTCACATCACTACACAGAGCTCCTCTTCATTCTCTTCATTTGCTACAATAATTTGATAATCAGCTGCTTTCCAATTTTTCACTATTATGAGCAATGTTGCAATAAATATGCCCAGTACACACATCTCCCCACAGCACTCCAGTATTTCTGAATGATAAACAGATACCTGGAAGGCTGAGGCGATTTTCCAAATAGGGAAACTGAGGCACAGAGTGGGGAAGAGTTCCTTGAGGTTACATAAAACATTAGTAGCAGAACTGAGAGGAGTCATCTGGGATCCAAATGCCAGGCCAGGTTCCCCCGTTACACCAACTGCATTGGATCTGTGAACGTGGACGTGCTCAATCTAATTGCAAAGGCTGTGGGATTTCAGACTCCACACTGAGGGGACAGGAACAAACTTTCAAAGGCAAAGGAGCATGTGGCAATACCAGCATCAAGGAAAAGGGTGGGGAAGACAGAGTTAAAATCCTTCAACTCCCATCCTGGCTCCTCAACCCTCCACTTGTGTCATTTCATGTGTCAGCGCCTCTGTTTTCTCCACTATGAAACAGACTTCATTCCCTGCTTCCAGGTTTCTTGTGAGGGCTCAGCAAAGTGGTCTACAGACACCATGATAACAGTTTCCTCTGTCTGTGCTCGCGCTGTGTGCCAGGGACTCTGCCAAGTGCTTTGCTTGGATCATGTTCTCTGACACAACTCCAGAGGTCAGTCCCACTTTTGTCCCCGTTTAACAGATGAGGAGACTGAAGCACAGAGAGTGAGTCCTTGCCCAAGGACTCCCAGCTCGCAAAGGCCAGGCCCAGGAGCTGACGTCAGGCAGACTGGCTCCAGAGCTCAGATTCCTGGCAAACAAAGCTTATGGGTGCCCCAGCATGGGCTTGAAGTCCCCTGGACAGGGCAGGACGTGGCTCTGAAGGCACAAGGGCCCATAGTAGGAATGTGCTAGACCCGGAACACTGCCGAGTGTTGATGTTCAGGCTCTGAGGTTCGGCAGCCCGGCCTTCCTGCTGTGGGCCTCTCACCATTGCTGGTCCACACCATAATTAACTTGCCCCACTGGAGCCACCAGTACCTGAGGCTAGCAGGGCCCTAATGGAAGCATGCTGACCATAATTGCCTCCATCCATCAGCGCAGCCCATGGAAGGGGACAGGGCCTGTCTAGAGATTTAAACAAGTTCTTTCTCTGCAGAAACCAAGTCCAGTGACACAGCCTGGGAATTTGAACAGGCAATGCAGACCAAAGGGCCTGGCAGGCTTTCCCATTCCAGAAGAAGTAGAGAGAGGAGGATAGAAGGGAGGAGGGAGAGAAGATAGGAGGGAGAGGAGGGAGAGGAAAAATAGATGAGGAAAGCAGAGATAAAGAAAGATGGTGAGCTTGGTAGGAGAGAGAGAAAGGCAATGTGCCAGGAAAATGTTTCTCAAACTGAACTCCCCAAACCCTTAGAGAGAGACATAGACATATAAAGAAAGGAACAGAGATGGAGATGGAGATGACAGAAATGTATGTATGTGTGTATGTATATAAGTTTATGTCTTCCTGTCAATAATAATAAAAGAGTAATATGCTAATTAGACTAAATGGCCAAACAGCGGAACGACCATCCGGACAACCTCCTGGATGAAGCCAGGGCTGCAAGGGCCAAGGCAGTTGCTGCAGCTTCAAGGGCCGAGCCCCTTGCACGAATTTCGTGCATCAGGCCTCTAGTATATTATATTCATGTTTGTATATATAAATACACACACACATGTTTTCATTTTAATGATACTTTGAAAAATAAACAGGATCAAATTCAGGATTTTTCAGCCAACTCTTGAGTAGAGTACTGCCATCCAGTTTAACTGCCCACCTCCCTCCACCCCTATCCCTGTGAAATAAGGATAACAACACTTCCTTTTCTGGGTTAATGTGAAAACAGAGACAGGTAATGACCGTAGAGTGCAGAGTGCATGCTCATTAAGTAGTATCCATTATTCCTACTTCTGATTATAAGATTCTCAGACAGAGTGGTTATCTGTGCAGGCTGGGAAAGTTACTTAGAGGAAGTGACATCTGAGCTGGGCTTTGAAGAATGAAGAGAAGTTCACCAGGTCAACAGGAAGAGAGGTGGCATTCCAAGGACTCAGGAAGTGGTCCTTGAGACTGGAGCAGCCAGGTGGGCTTGGGAATGGCTGGAATATTGACAGTGAGAGGAGGTTGGTGGGAGATGAGACCAAGGAAGTCAGCAGGAGCCAGGACCAGGAGCTCCAGCTTTGTGCCCAGGCCCAGGACGTACTCCAAGACCACATCAGCAGGTAGGGGGATTCCCATGCAGACCAAAAGAAAGGCATTCGGGGGGGAATTTCTTTTGGAAGTTTCTGTCACTGTAGACAAGAGCTAGGTTGTACAATTTTTATTTTATCCAGAATACACAGGTATCCTCTCTTCCTACCCCATATCACCCCTGCCACCCATGCGTGCTCAGCTGTGGAAGTCTGATGAGACAGTCACTTACACTATATTCACTGTATTTAGAGACAAAGGCAGTTTGGCCTTTGAAACAAAAGTGGGGAAGACACTGCTGTATTTTACCGAGGCTCATGTTTTTCTCTTCTTCCTGAGGATAAAGAACATTGCATTACTCCGCTCCCCTTGTAACTGAATGTAGCACGTGCAGACACTATCCATGCGTGGCCCAATCCCCTTGGGTTCTGTGTACTGTTTCTGCAGGTCCATCCTCCTGTTTCAGAGGGCTCTGATTCCAAGGCTCTGCCCTGCAACTTTTCTGTGAGCCTGTCCTCGGCTAATGGAGCCCTGTGGAGGCAAAGAGCCAGGAATGGCCAGGAGTTCACATGCCCCTGGGCAGCCCTCTGCCAGAGTTTGAAAGCCTAGAGCCCTTGGTTGAGGTGAGACCTACTGAAAAGTGTAATTCACGCTCCAGAGCTCCCCACAGGATCACGCCAACTTCAGGGACTCGGTCTGAAGTTACCCCCTTCCTCACCCTCTTCCCCTTTCCAGCCCTGCCTGCTTCTTCACAGGTTTCTCCTGGGAGCACCTCCTACATAAATCACCTGCACATTAGTAGGTGGCTCAGGACCTGCTTCCGGGGAACCATGTGACTGAGTGCCAGCCAGTGGAATGTGGGCAGAAGTACACCTTCCCAGCCTCGCATAACAGCCCACTCAAGCCCACTGTCTTTTCCCTTCTGGCTAACAGGAAGAGAAATGACCCTCAGGGTCACCTTGGAAGACACTTATTGATGATGGCAGACCTCCAACAGCCAGGACCTGAACTACCACAAGGAAGAGAAATATGTGCCAACCAGGAACACTGCACTGGGAAGTGTGGGAGGCAGGAAATTGCAGTGCTGAGCCGCTGAAATATTTGTATTTATTTGTAGTGGCAGCCAGTATCCCCACCCAACATAGAAAAGGACTTCAGCCCTCAGTCTAGACTAGATGAAAGGCAAGAGTTGAGGAAACCATTTACATCCCCAGGTTGGGTCCTCAGGGAGCCCCTGAAAGCTGGGCATTCGGGCCAGGACATCTGGACAAAATGTTAGGATTCAAGACCTCTTCCATCAGGACCAGAGTTCCCAGAAGACAGCTCTACAAAGATTTCCAGGGACCTGGGATTCTGCTCAAAGATGACCTTTAACAAAGCAATTCACACAGTGCCCATATAATATGGACAAACTGTATTATGAATAATTATTCACGATGTCCATCCTCCTCTGGATTCCCAGGAAAAAATGATTCTTGCTCTCTGATCTCCACCAGCACTTTTGCTAAAGAAAATCTGAATGATTGGGCAGAAGAGAGAAAACATTAATAGAAGTCAGAGATAATACAATACACATAGAAAAAGAACCAAGACAGTTTGACAGGAAGGTCAGGAAGAGAAAGAAAAGCCATGTGAGCTGGGTATTTGTGAGAATTTAAGAGTTAGGAGTTGAATTTAAGAGTAAGAAGGAAGGGTTAGCAGGAGCCGCTGCCATCTGGGAAGAGGATGGTAATACTAGTAAAGGCAGTGCCCCGAGAGAGGAATTTTTCTGATGTTTTCTCTGAAATAAGGATGACTAACTTGAAAGTCTCACAATTAATTTTTGTTTCCTGCACTGTTCCTGACCATGTAACACCGTAAGACACTGGACTATTTGGGAGCCTGAGATATATTGGGATTATACATCTATGTGCGGGAGTCTCTAAGATCTTGTAGCAGAGTTCAGGACACAGAGTTCACCTCTCCAGTCTCATGATTTAAAACAGCTGAGCTCCAACCCATTTCTTGAATCTCTACTATGAAAATTAACCATCTTGCCCCATCTTATCCTGTGCTTGCCTGGCTATTTAGTTTCATTACCTACTAGTCAAGTTAGCTGATAACATGTTTGATTTTTCAACTCCATTCTAAAATCTTTAAGAATAGTCATCATCTGCCAGTGTTGTCACCGATAAGGGTTTAATCTCCAACATTTACAGGGAACTCATACAATTTAACAAAAGGAAGATAAACAACCCAATCGAAAAGTGGGCAACGGACCTAAATAGATACATTTCCAAAGAAGACAGGAGGAAGGCCAAGAGACATATAAAAACATGCCCAAAGTCAATAATTATCTGAGAAATGCAAATCAAAACAACAATGTGGTACCATCTCACACCTGTCAGAATGGCTGTCATCAACAAACAACAAATGCTGGTGAGGATGCGGAGAAAAAGGAACCCTCGTGCACTGCTGGTGGGAATGCAAATTGGTGCAGCCACTGTGGAGAACAGTATGGAGTTTCCTCAAGAAACTAAAAGTGGAACTCCCATTTGACCCAGTGATCCTACTTCTAGGAATATATCCCAAGAAACTAGAAACACCAATCAGAAAGGATGTATGTACCCCTCTGTTCATAGCGGCACAATTCACCATAGCTAAGATTTGGAAACAGCCTAAGTGCCCATCAGCAGATGAGTGGATTAAAAAACTATGATACATCTACACAATGGAATATTACGCTGCAGTAAAAAAGAAGGAATTCTTACCATTGGCAATAGCATGGATGGAACTGAAGAGCATTATGCTAAGTGAAATAAGCCAGTCAGAGAAAGATAAATATCACATGATTTCACTCATTTATGGAATATAATGAACAACATAAACTGATGAACAAAAACAGATCCAGAGATAGAGAAGCATCGATCAGACAGTCAAACCTCAGAGGGAAGCTAGGGGAGGGTGGGGGTAAGGGAGAGAGATCAACCAAAGGATTGTATGTATGCATATAAGCCTAACCAATGGACACAGATACCAGGAGGGTGAGGGCATGAGTGGGGGGGAGGGGGTAGATGTAGGGGGGGAGAATGGAAGGATAAGGACACATATGTAATATCTTAATCAATAAAGAAATTTTTAAAAAAGAATAGACCTCATCTTTTTATTCTCATAGCATCTGTCTTACATTCAAGAAATGTAAGGATTGCCTTGACCGGTTTGGCTCAGTGGATAAAGCATCGGCCTGCGGACTCAAAGGCCCCAGGTTCGATTCCGGTCAAGGGCATGTACCTTGGTTGCATGCACATCCCCAGTGGGGAGTGTGCAGGAGGCAGAGGCAGCTGATCGATGTTTCTCTCTCATCGATATTTCTAACTCTCTATCCCTCTCTCTTCCTCTCTGTAAAAAATCAATAAAAAATATATTTTTTAAAAAAAGAAATGTAAGGATTTCCTGGCCAATGTAGCTCAGTGGTTGAGCATTGAACCATGCACCAAGAAGTCACTGGTTTGATTTCAGGTCAGGACATATGCACAGGTTGTGGGCTTGATCCCCAGTAGGGGACATGAAGGAGGCAGCCAATCTGTGTTTCTCTCTCATTGATGTTTCTATCTTTCTCTTTCCCTTCCTCTCTTTCTAAAAGTCAATAAAAACATTTTTTTAAAGAAATGTAAAGATTTCTGTCTTACTCATCACTCTCTCTCCAGCACCTTCAAGTTTATCTGATTAATGGTAGATGCTTGGTAAATAATTGAAATAATCAATCATATCCATCAAAATCAAGTTGATAGCGGTCATAGTCTCCAGGTAAAACAGGTCATCATGTTGCCACACTGATACTCAGGTGTTCCCAGTGACATTCATCTTTGCAATCACACCTGCCTTGTGCTTACAGATGGGATCTATCTTAGACACAGCCAACCTCAGCTGAGAAAGACAGAGGGTGGGAAATGAAGCCAGGACTAAAACCCACCTCATCTACTTCCTGGATTGCTGGAACATCCCCAATTACAAATATCATAAAAGGGTACAAATACCCTTTATGCCAAATGAAAATCTAGCATTCATATTTTTGGTTCACAAAATATATTCTCCTTGCTGTGTATAAGGCGTAAAACTCCAGCACTGGGATCATATATACCGCTCCTCGGCTTACCAGCCAGGTGGCTTTGGTCAAGTTATGTGATGTCTCCAAACCTGTTCCCTCATCTGTAAAATGAGCATCACAATACCTACCTTACAGAAAGATTATAAAGATTAGCTCGCTAATCTAAACTCCCTACCCTGTGTAAATAAATGGCACAGAGTAGTAGCTACAAGCATCCCAGTCATCTTCCTGTGACTAGGCTGATGGCACACACACAAACAGAGATAGAAAAAAAGAAAAACCATTCTGATATTTCCTGGGTGATGCAATGAGGAAAGGGCTATTGGTCTTTCATGTCTTTTAAGTTCATCTACAAAAAGCACAGGACTATGAACAAACTCAAGGGGCAAAATTAATTGTCCTCAGTAACTCACTCCTTCACGAGTCAGTGGCAAGACGTAGTGTTGACAAGGAGAGAGGGTAGGAAATGGATTCTTTTATGCTGTGAACCTCGTTATCTCTACAGACAAAGATGAAACGATAGCTTTGTCCATTTATCTTAACAGAACAATTTACCATTGTGACTCAATCTGTAATGGAAGAAAAACACACTATTTTCATTTTTATTTTTCTAAGGGAATGGTGGAAGAATTTATATAGTGAATGAAGGCCAAGGGCAAAATCCTTTTTATGAGAACAGAGAAAGGACCAGACTTCATTTTTGGAAATTTCATCCCAATTGAGATGTTGCTCAAAATGCCGGAAAACTTCCAGCTTTAAAATAACCACTCCCCATGTGTCGTCTATCCACACAGTTCAAACACTATGGCAACAATCTCTTGAGAAATATCCATAAACACCCAGGTGATCTTATGCCTGAGTGAAGAATATAATTGTTACTCAGAAAAATATTTGGCGTGTTAAAATTATGTGGTATGTCGAAATACATTATTCTCTCAATGATAGTTAAATTTGCATGGGTTTTTTCCTCTTTCATAATATTTAAATTGTTTG
Source organism: Murina feae (assembly GCA_004026665.1). Lineage (NCBI taxonomy): Eukaryota > Metazoa > Chordata > Mammalia > Chiroptera > Vespertilionidae > Murina > Murina feae. Next base: position 3,605 of record PVJC01028998.1, on the reverse strand, counting down.
ACTATGAAACTAAACTGCTTAAAAAGGAAAGTTTACTCACAGCCCTTCTACAGACTCACACATTAAAGGTCTGAATTCTCCTTCAGAAACTCCTTGTTTATATTAGGAAAGGGAAAAAGGAAGTGCATCAATAATGTAGACCATTGTAATTCAAAATTACTCTTGAATTAAATTATTTGAATATTTCTAAGGGAAAATAATCCAGGGACCATCATGACTTGGGGAAATTACCTTCAGTATTTAAGTTATTTTGTGAAATTTGGTTCAAATCACTGGCCTTCGAGAGCTTTTGAATGAGGCATTTCAGAAAATCGAAATACTCAGAATATTAACCATATTTTTCCACTGAATTCATAGGCCCACATGATGGAAAAAATCAATGACTTATTTAGATAACCAAAAATATCTTAAACTTGGAGGAGACCTCATGGTCACCATTTCTACAGAATCTTACAACTTACAAAAAAAAAAAGATGTTTGCAAGAATAGGGAGGAGGGGGGGGAAGGGCAAGGGGAAAAAATGGAGATCTATCTATCATCTGTTGTAATACTTATCTATCACTTGTTGTAATACTTTAAGCAATGAAATAAAAAAAAAAGAGTAAAAAAAAAAATTATATATATATATATATATATATATATATATATATATATATATAAAATTGATTTTCTACAGAGAGGAAGGGAGAGGGATAGAGAGCCAGAAACATCGATGAGAGAGAAACATCAGATCAGCTGCCTCCTGCACACCCCCCACTGGGAATGTGCCCACAACCAAGGCACAGGCCCTTGACCGGAATCGAACCTGGGACCCTTCAGTCTGCAGGCCGACGCTCTATCCACTGAGCCACACCGGTTAAGGCAAGAATAGTTTGTCTTTGATCTCAGCAATCAGTGTGTGAAACTCAGTCCCTAACCTCATCCTTTACAGGCTCCATGTCCAGAGCTCCTCTCACCACATCACAGTTAAACGGAGGTGTCTCTAAGGACTGGCACAGGACCAGTGGTCACAAGGAGACAGGAATAATCCTCTGTTGGTGTGGCCGTGTTCAATTTTGTCTTGGCATCTAGCGTCGAGGCATTGCAGAGTCAAGGACCCTAGGCAAGAAATGAGCTCAGCATCCAATCCTGCCTCTTATCTGGGCAAGAAGCTGCATAAGCCTAAACCTCAGTTTCCCTATTTTACAGAATTGGTCATTTCTTTATCTCTTTCTCTCTTTCTTTAACTTGATTTTTAAATTCTGGTTTTAACAGTTTGTGTTGTAGGGGACTCAGAGGAACAAAAAGATACTTATGATCTGACCTAATAGCCTGTGACATCTAATGAAGCAAAGGCTAAATTGATGGTGGAAAGCATGACAGTGGAAAAGAAAAGCAGATCTCTATGGGCTGGAGGAGAAAGATGAGCAGGATTGAGTGAGCAGTGAGTATTCCAGGAAAAGGAAATGATATGAGCAATTAATTACCTTAGCAATATTCCCTGTATTAATGAGGGTCTCAACAGCAAGTCCCAAGAACCTAACTCAAACCAGCTCAAAGGAAGAAGGGGTGGGTGGGGCTTTACTGGAAAGATAGCTGCTGAGACACAGACTTGAAGACACAGGGTGAAGCCAGAAATGGGGATGTGGCCTCCAGAATGTCTGCCTCTGTTTCTCTGGTATGTTCCATTCAGAAAGGCTCTCTCCACCCAAGGGCTGGGACAGCTGCTAGAAGGTCCCACATCACAGTCTCAAAACCTGTGACCTAAGAGGATGAACCTGCTCTCCAACTAGGGAAAATCTGGAGAAATATTCTGAAGGTGGGATTACCTGAGTCTGGGTTACACATCCACCACTGTAGGCATGGGGACAAGGGGTTATGGGATCCCCTGGGAACTGCATGGACTAAGACAGGAGCAGCTCTCCATAGCAAGCAGGAGATGCCACATCAGGAAAAATGAAAAACAGATTCTAGGTAGGTAAACAGCTGTATCTATATATATAAAAGGCTAAGGAACCAGCCAGCCAACTGGCCAGTAGGTATGATGAACACTGACCACCAGGGGGCAGACGCTCAACGTAGGAGCTACTGAGCTGTGGTAACTTGGCAGCGGCAGTTCTTGGGTGACGCACCCCAGAACCAGAGAGGAGGGAGCCGGGTGCATCACCCGAGAACTGCCCTCTCACAATTCGGGACCCCTCGGGAGACATCAGAGAGCCAGTTTCAGCCTGATCCTCACAGGCCAGGTGGAGGGACTCCACCTGTTAGAGGGACCTGCTCACTCCGCAGACACCCTTTGAGCCACGGTGCCACCCCAGGTGCGGCAGGTGTGGAAGGGACCATGAGAGGTTGGCTCTAGAGTGTGTCTGGCCCATCTCTCCCAGTGGCCCTACCAGCCACCTTCTAATTAATTTCCTTTCCATGTACACAAATCCATGCACCAGGCCACTTGTCTCATATAATGCTTCACATCTGTGAAGCCCATTTTACTGATGATAAAGCTGAGGCTCTGGCTAAGGAGCCTGCAACAAGGTCACATGTTAGAGTGGCAAAGCCAAACTGACCCTAGATCCATCTGGTCAAGTCAACTGTCCAAAGAACTGTTAGTCTCTTCTCTGACTTAAACACATGCGCATATTGTTTAGAATGGGAACAGCATTTTAAAGATTCAGAACAAAATAAAAATGACCATCACGAAGGAATAGTCACTGTCAAAATTTTGGGTGTGTTTTGTTCAAACTGTTTCTATATATTTATGGTAAATATGTGTGCCATTTATGAATTCACTAGGGGTCCAGTGCACGAAATTTGTGCACGGGGGTTGGAGGGGCAGTCCCTCAGCCCAACCTGCACCCTCTCTAATATGGAGTTCTTGGGAACTCTCACAATCCAGGACCTCTGGTTCTTAACCACTAACCTGCCTGCCTGCCCTAACCACTCTGCCTGCCTGCCTGATCCCCCTAACTGCCCTCCCCTGCCGACCTGGTCACCCTTATTAACTTTCTTTTTTTAATCTTATCCCCTTCACGCACAATTTTATTTGACTTCCTTATTGGCTTCTTCCTCTCACACAATTTTTCTCCTTTATGTAACACTTTTCCTACTGACTCATCATTTATAAACTCTTCTTTCTTCCTTATTTCCTCATTCTGTTCCATCATCATTCTTCCCATTTTTCTACTACCCTCCTTCCCTTCCCACATTCCTTCTTTCCTTTATCTTTACCCTGCCTAGCCTCCCCTTTTCCTTCCTTCCCACCTTAATTTTTTTCTTCACTTCCTCCCTCTGACCTGCTTTGCTCCCTCCCCCATTCCTTCCTTCTTCCCATTCTCCTTTTAAGCTCTACCAGCTTTCCCTTTATAACTTTTCTTTCCTCCCTCTTTTTCTCTCATCTTATCTTTGCCATACATTCTTCTCTACTTACTGCCACTGTTTTAATACCTATCTATCTACCTGCCTAATTATCCACTATCATTTATCTTTTTTTCTTTTCTGACTTCTTTTAAAATCTGTCCCCAGTACACAACTATACTTGGTTTTCACTATAGGCCCTAGAGTTCACTCATACATCCTCTTTTTTTAACTCTGCTGTCCACTGACTCTTTTATAAAGTTCTTCCCTCCATC
>PVJC01028997.1:0-21216 GCA_004026665.1 Murina feae | reverse complement strand
TTGTTGCTCTCTTTCTAAATCTTCGAGTTGCAGGGTTAGGTAATTTATTATCATTGTTTCTTGTTTTCTACAGTAGGTTTGTAGAGCTATGAACTTCCCTCTCAAGACTGCTTTCACTGTGTCCCATAGATTTTGGATTGTTGTGTTTTCATTGTTGTTTGTTGCAATGATGTTTTTTATTTCTTCTTTGATCTCTGTGATAACCCAGTCATTGTTTAATAGCATGCTGTTTAGTCTCCATGTGTTTGATTTTTTTTGGATTGTTTTTATTGTAGTTGATTTCCAGTTGTATGCCATTGTGATCTGAGAAGATGCTTGATATGATTTCTATCTTCTTGAATTTGAAGAGACTTTGCCTGTGCCCCAATTTATGGTCTATCTTTGAGAATGACCCATGTGTACTTGAGAAACAGAATAAAAAAGAATAACCAAAATACAACCAAAAAACAAAAAGGAAAAGCGAGACAGTCTCATCAACAATTATAAAAAAACCCCAGTATAATCAACAATTAAGGGAACAGCAGCAGAACAACAAAGAGAGAAAAAAAAATTTTTGGATAATGAAGAAAGAAAGGAGTGAGGTATCAGTGGGCTTGGGGCAGGGGGTTGGAAATTAGATATCTTAGTAGGGTAAAATTGTAACAGGGGTGTAAAAAGAGGGAATAGGGAGAATCTAAAGCATGAGTAGGATAAGAGAAAAAGGACAACAACAGGGGAAAAGTGAGGAAGAGAGTGTTGTCATAAAGGTAAAGCTGAGATAGAGTAAAATGATGCTATAGGAAATCTGAAAATAGAATGAAGGACACTAATTTCAAAATAAAATAAAGATAAAATAAAATGACTGTTAGAAAAATAAAAAATAGTAGTAATAATATTGATTAAAAATAAAGATACATTAATTAAAAAGGTAAAATCAAGTGAGAAAAAAGACAAAAATTGTTTCTTAAAGGAAAAAAGAAAAAAATTGAAGAAAAAATTTTAAAAAGATAGAAAAATGTGCAATAGTGAGGGTCATTCACTTCTTCTGCTCTTCTGATTGGTATGCCTTTGTCTTGTCAGCTATTCAGGAGAGTATTGAAGTTTCCTGCAATTCACTGCTCCTCTGTGTGGTAAACCAGTCCTGATTTAAAAGCCGGCAGTATTTCTGCCTTTGTGTTTACAGAAGAGTCAGTTTGTGAATCAGCCTCTGGGTGGCAGTGTTTCTGGAGTGATCTCTGCAGCTATGAGACCTCTCTAGCTGGCATTTAGGTTTTGATTTCCCCTATCACACTTAATACAAGTTTGGCGGAATGGACTGCCTCAGAGCTGGTTTCCGAATCCGTCACTCCCTGCTCTGCTTCTCAAGACACATAAACAGGGTTTTCCCCTGCAATCTCCTTGAGCGACCCCAATTGGGTGCGCCTATGTGTTAGGTTTAATAATCCCAAGTCTGCATTTAACAATGAGAGGAAAAAAGGAACCCCTCAGGGGAGTTGTGCAGGCTCCCTTCCTCCTCCAGCTCTGCGCGCAACTCTCCCAATGTCTTCTCCGTGACCCAAAACCGAGGCTGTCTTTTCATGTCCAGATCAGTTATGGGGTGGGTTTTTTTGGGGTTCCCTTCTGGGTTTCCCTTTGGGGTTCTGCTAGCAACCTGTGGGACCCCTTCCCACACTCGGGTTGTGCTGGTGCCAACAGCTTCGGACTTTGTGGAGTGCGCGCTGGCCCCGAGGGGAGGGGCGCAGACTCCGCTGAGCAGAGACTTCTCCTGCGCGCGTTCAACTCTCCCACCTGGAATACAAACCGCGCTTTTAACAAGCGAAATCTGACCTTTCCGTGAGGAGGAGCAGGGCTCGTCTGGGTCCACGTATTCTTGGTTTGAGCTCCGGTGTTCCTGGGTTCCTGGGTTCCTGGCTGGTCCCTGGGTGACCTGTTTGCAGTATATACATTTCTGGTAACAGTCACCCAAGATGGCCAATCACCACAGCAGAGTCGGCAGCTCCGGGAGAAATTTCAGCAGCAGTAGAGGCAGCGCCAGGTTAAGGGAGCCCCATTCGGGTTCTACAATAGTCCTCTGGAGTATAGCTGTCGCACACACAAATTTCCACGCTTAGTACATCCACACACTCTCCGTTCCTTCTCTCTCTGTCACACTGTCTTTCAGTCTGCCTTCTCATCAGCAGCCATCTTTTTCTCCCACATTCTTTTTTTTTTTTAATATATTTTATTGATTTTTTACAGAGAGGAAGGGAGACGGATAGAGAGTTAGAAACATCGATGAGAGAGAAACATCGATCAGCTGCCCCCTGCACACTCCCCACTGGGGATGTGCCCGCAACCAAGGTACATGCCCTTGACCAGAATCGAACCTGGGACCCTTGAGTCCGCAGGCCAATGCTCTATCCACTGAGCCAAACCAGTTAGGGCCCACATTCTTATTTGTACGTATAAGCATATGCTATATAAGAAAAGCCTAATATGCTAAGTGTTTGGTTGACTGGTAGGCCGTTCAACTAATCAAAGCATAATATGCTAATGATATGCTAAGGCCACTCAACTGCTCGCTGTGATGTGCACTGACCAATAGGAGGCAGTCAACTGATCTACCAGTCACTATAATATACGCTGACCAGGGGAAGATACTCAGTACAGGAGCTTCCCCCTGGTGGTCAGTGCACTCTCACAGGGGCAACACCACTCAGCCAGAAGCCAGGCTCATGGCTGGCGAGCAAAGCAGTGGTGGTGGGTGCCTTCCTGCTTCTGTGGCAGCCGGACATCCCCTGAGGGCTCCTGGATTGCGAGAGGGTGCAGACCAGGCTGAGGGACACCCACCCACACTGAGTGCATGAGTTTTGTATACCAAGCCTCTCATTCCATTATAAATATTCTTCTATATGTGCATTTCTGTCTATATGTCCCTTCCACAATGCCCATGGATACCTACTCTGGTTGTGCCACAGCCTTACCTGGAATCCAATATTTTCTGGACTTTTCCTCACCTTTATTTGCCATCTGGAAATGCAAATGTCCTAAGTGTGATGTACTCTGAAAAACTCCAGGCTTTTCCTACTCTTTATGCCAACATACATGGCACACCTTAAGGGAACATATTTGTAACCTTAATCACCTTTGTGCAAGACTCATCCTCAGAGACCCTTTCATCAAAATGGTCCACTTGATATCCTGTTGAAAGTAGCCACCAGAGTTAAATGTTCTCTATTTGCTATGATGGACCCGAATACACAGCCACACAGAGTAGATGACTAGGATTAGAGGACATGGTCATTTCCTATTTGTGAAAGGTTCTTAAGTCATCCCAAATTAAACTTACCCTATAACACCAAAATATCTATAAATCCTACCCAGTGCAATATACATAAATGATAACTGTTGGAAATGAAAATAAACATAGCAAATATAATACGAAATATTTAACAAATATTTACTAATTGACTACAATGATATCGAGCAAGGATATACTCAACAGTGAGGGGTTAATTTGGGTGTCTATTATCATGGAATTTAGAGACTGACAAATTATCAAGGGTAAATAAGTGCTATTTTAGTGACAAAACAGAGGAAATAGGAAGTACACAATGATATGGGAATACATATGAGTTGGGGGGTTGGAGGTAGATTAAGAGAAAGCTTAAATCGAATGCTAAAGAACTGGACAATTATCAACAGAACTGGGGTGAAGAGGACAGATTGGAAAGAATTTGTGTTCCAAGCAGAGGGATAAGAGTGGCAGGAAGTCTGGAAGTGAAAAAACAAAATAACAAACTTGGAGAACTTAAGAAAATTCATTCTAGCTATACAAAAAAAAAAACACATGACAAGAAAGGGAGAGCTAAATGGGCATGCACGGGGAAAAATTTTGAGTCAGGAAAAGACATACTGAAAAGAATTAGATTTTATCCCAAGAGCAATAGGAAATCACTAAAAGATTTTTATGCAATGATATAATGGAATTTTTTATTTAGAAGGAAAATAAGAGCACAGGGCTTTCCCTATCACTGACAACAAACTCTACTGCCTTTAGACTCCACTTTCTCTTGCCCATGAATATAGATGCATTTCTTGCAATATGGTGAATTATAAATTCAAAAGTCTTCAAACTAAAGGACCCCTAGGCACACTGGACAAATATTAAAAAAATATATATATTTTAAAATACAGAGTAGATCAGAAAAAAAGTAAAAATAATTCAAGGAAATTTGGGTGGAAAGTGAAAAACAATTCAAAAGTGAAAAAAAAGCTAAAATCCAAAACTGTAAACACTAAGTCAGTGGCATGCATGGTGGAGAATACTGTTGCTCCTACCAAAAGCCTTATGCACTGTTTGCCTTAAGCCTTTGTCCCTCCCCCAGGACCTTCACAGAGAGCACCTTCACATGAAATGATATGCTATAAAATATACAGCCATCTCCCACCAGAGAAAAATGAAAAAGTAGCATATCTATCCTTTTTGTCTGGCTCATGATAAAGAGGAAAGAGAAATTTCTGCCAAGAATTTGTAACCACAGGTCTGACCTCAGTCAAGTTTGGTGTGTGAATTCCAACAAGTTGTTGAATCCAAATCTCCAAAGCTTAGGAATTAATATGAAATATTGCCCAGAGGCTGGTAAATCAAGACTCTTGGTTGAACTAAATGCAAAATCATTCTTAAAGGATATACTCTAAATCCATGCAACAGAAAATTGCCTCCTAAGGATGAGCAATCTAAAATTAAAAAGCACATAAAGAAACCATCCACAGAGGGCAAGAATCAGCAGATAACACCCCCTAAGAGTTCAAATAATAGAAAGACTTTGTGCAAAATACTAAGTATATTTAAATGTTTAAGTATATAAAGAAGGAAATGAAAACCCTGAGTAATTTATATATATACCAGGGGTTTGGTGCACAAAAATTGGTGCACTCGGGAGGGTGGGGGGGTCCCTCAGCCTGGCCTGTGCCCCCTTGCAGTCTGGGACCCCTCAGGGGATGTCCATCTGCTGGCGTGCCTGGCCAGGCTAGTGAGGGGCTGATGGCTGTTTTCAGGCTGCCCACAGCTCTCATTGACCCAAGGTCCCAGAAAGGCTGGCTGGAAGCAGGTTTCTGAGGTTTATTTATCTTGTTACCTTGAGCGGAGGCCTACGCAGGCAACGGAAGCCTCCTGTTTGCTTCAGCTGGGGTGGGGCCAGCCAGGTCTGGGTCTCAAGTGATTTTGAGGCCTGCACAGCTGAGTGGTGACTTGACTCTGGGTCTTGCGGTGTGCCCTAGAGTCTGACAGGAGGGAAGAGGGAGCCTAATACTGCACCCAGGACCCACACAGCAGGATGGTGGGAGCCCCATCCTTCACAGATTATCCATTGGTCAGCTTGCTGTCAGCACCCTGAAGCCAGGAATCCATTCACCCACACCATACATCCTGACTGCAGGAAGGTGGGATTATGTCTAAAAGCCAACTATTGGCACAAAGTACCTCTGAAGCCAAAAGGAGCCATTGTTGGCAATGCAATATACCATTTTATTATTGTTTACTTATTAATAAATTTATATACTAAACGTATACATCTTACTACTTTCCTTTCATCTCTGACACTTCTATCATAGAGAAAGTGCAAATAGCAATATTAAAATATTTCCTCTACGTAATTCCCTCTTAACGAGCATGAATATCATGCACTGGGCCACTAGTCCAATATAATACATAAGAAGAAAAGTGTGAGCATAAAAAAATACCATAAGATAAAATGGTGAAAATAAATAAAAATTAATAATAATTACCATAAACATAAATGTAATTTTAAGTACTGTACCCAAAATATATGAACTCCAAATAATTACAAGTGAAAAATAGAAAAAAGTCATCAAATACTGAAAGCAAATATTTTTTAAAATATATTTTATTGATTTTTTACCTAGAAGAAGAGAGAGGGATAGAGAGTTAGAAACATTGATGAGAGAGAACATCAATCAGCTGCTTCCTGCACACTCCCCACAGGGGATGTGCCCACAATCAAGGTACATGCCCTTGACGGGAATTGAACCTAGGACCCTTGAGTCTGCAGGCCGACACTTTATCCACTGAGCCAAACTGGTCAGGGCTGAAAGCAAATATTAATCAAAAGAAAGTTGGCAGAAGACAAAATAGACTTTATGGATTATATATATATATATATATATATATATATATACACACACACACACACACTAGAGGCCTGGTGCACAAAAATTTGTGCACTCGGCGGGGGAAGGGAGGGTCCCTCAGCCTGGTCTGTGCCCTCTAGCAATCTGGGACCCCTTGGGAGATGTCCACCTGCTGACTTAGGCCCACTCCCCGGGCGATCAGGCCTAAGCTGCCAATCAGACAACCCTCTGGCAGCCCGGGGCCCACGGGGGATGTCCACTTGCCAGCAGGGAGCAGACCTGAGCTGCAGTCAGACATCCTTAGCTCTGCTGAGGAGGTGGGAGAGGCTGAGCAGAGCTCCCCCTGTGGGAGTGCACTGACCACCAGGGGCAGCTCCTGCATTGAGCGTCTGCCCCCTGGTGGTCAGTGTGTGTCATAGTGACCAGTCATTCACAGTGGTTCTGCTGTTAGGGTCAATTTGCATATTACTCTTTTATTATATAGGATAGAGGCCTGGTGCATGGGTGGGGGGTGGCTGGTTTACCCTGAAGGTGTCCCGGATCAGGGTGGGGGTGCCACTGGGGTGCCTGGCCAGCCTGGTTGAGGGGCTGAGGGCCGTTTTCAGGCTGGCCACATCCCCTTCAGAGAAGGGGTCCCTGCAGGGGTACCTGACCAGCCTGGGAGAGTGGCTGGTGGCTGTTTGCAGCGAGGCTGGCTGGAAATTGGTGTCTGGGATTCATTTAGCTTCTAAAGTTGAAATTTTGTTGCTTTAACTGGATCCCAGGTCGGGTTGCCCCTGACAACCCAGGCTCCCAGAGCTTCCTTGAGCCCAAGGCTGGAAGCCGGTATCTGGGGTTTATTTATCTTCTATAATTGAAACTTTGTTGCCTTGAGCGGAGGCCACAGCCGACCTAGGCAGACAGAAACCTTAGCTTCCTGCATCACCGGGGCAAGCCTCCTGCTTGTTCTAGCTCCATGGCTGCCAGCCACCATCTTGGCTGGTTTAATTTGCATATAGTCACTCTGATTGGCTGATGGGCATGGCTTAGGTGTAACTGAGTGAGGGTCAATTTGCATATTACTCTTTTATTAGATTAGATGGCATAAACAGTGATTCAACAATAAAACAAAATAATTCACCAGGAAGATATTAGGGGTATAAACTAATATGTACATAATAACATAACATTTAATTACTCTAATTGTCACAACAAACTTATAAACTAGCTACTGTTATTATGTACATTTTACAAATGAAATAACTTGGACACTAGTTTGCCCAGAATCACACATGTAGTACATGATAGAGCTGAGACAGACCTTTTCATACCACAGTCACTTAAAATTCAAAAGGTCATAAAAACATAAAATGAAATATAGAGTTGAAAACAACTCCTGCAATTTATGACAAAAGCAGCAAACTCTCTGTTCCTATATTAAAGGAAAAATACAAAATGAATATATGCTTCTGGAGTATCAAGCTGCAAGCTGACCTGAGAAAACTAGTAAAGGCCTTCCTATCAGCTCTTACAGCAATTATCTCCACTTCTCGGACATTTTAATGTTGTCTCTTATAATTAATCTCCTTAAATACATTACAGGGACTTTGAGTTCAGAAGTCATGGAATAGAATTGTTTGTTGCATCCAGAGAACCTTATAGAGTATATTACACATGAAATTTATATAAATCTTTTATCCAGTATCTGACAGTAGTAGGTAGTCAATAAATATTGGCTCCCTGAACATCAGAATGGGGTGGTAGGAATGAGTTTTAAAGTCAATTAAGTTTTAATAACACCTATTCTGCTTCTAAGCTATGTGACATAGTTCAATATTTTTAACTTCATTGTTATATGGTTGTCTCATCAGTTAACAGTTATAAAATAACATCTACCTTATTGTTGTATGTATTGACAGTAGTGTATAATAGACAATGAAACGTAATAGATGCTCAATAAATATGTTATGTTTTCCCTCCATTAGATTATTGATCTTTACATGATCTTGATCCCCAAGTTTAATATTTTTCAGAGTTCTCCAGAAAGGCAGAACCAATGGATACTGATAAATGCCGCAATCTGCCATACAGAAGCTGGAAACCTAGGAAAGCCAGCGATGTGTTTCAAAGGCCTGAGAACCTGCCAGTCAGAGGGCCTGAAAACTAGGAGCATCAAGGCTCGAAGAAGACTGATGTTCCAGTTCAAGCAGTCATGCAGAGAAAGAGTGAATTAAACTTCCTCCACCTTTTCATTTGATTCTGCCCCTCAATGGATTTGTTGAAGCTCATCCACATTGGGAAAGGTGACTTGTTTTACTCAGTTCACCAATTCAAATGCTAATCTCTTCCAGAAACACCCTCACAGAAATGATGTTTGTCCAACTATCTATGCATTCCATGGCCAAGTGCTGCTCTCACATAAAATTAACCATCACAAGTTTATTACAGACATCAGATCCAGAGTCAATAAAGTATTGGTCTTGAATCTTTCTGGGTACAAAATGTAAAACACAGATCACATCAATAGTGCAGTCTCAGATGTTAATAGTGAAGCTACCCAGTTAGACAAAAATAAGCAGCTTAGACAGAAACGGATGCTTTAAAAATATTAGCTGAATAAGATACTAAAGAATAACTCTAAAATATGTAGTATAATGCAACCAGAGGAAAAGTATGCAGCAGAAAACACTCACTGGTATGCTATAGTCAGGAGTATGGAGTTGTCTGCATGTACAAACCCTTTAATTAGGTACATTAGCAGATGGTGGGTGGAAAAGTTGGATAGTACAAATTACAAATTCTACAAATAGCAACCTGTTCAATAAAAAGGAAAAAAATGTGCATCATTTCAACCTGGATTCCTACAGGCTAGACCTTCCACAACAAAACCACAGATTCTATCCTGAAAGATGCAACTGTCCTTGTAATGAAAGAGTAGAGTCCTCAGGCACTGGTCCTTTTGACTTCTGTAGTTTAGTCAGATCCAAAGCCATTACTGAAATCCAGGAAAGATTATCAACTGCCATGAAAAAATAGAACTTAATCTACTTTATGAAATTTCTTAGCACTTGTGTTTGTGTCTGATACATCTTCACCTCCAACACCTGGCATCTTAGGACCATTATTTCAATGAAACTCACGTTTCAACAAAGGACAGAAATCTTTGAATCTGTCACACCAGCTGATTGGTCAACCTGTCTAAACATTTCTCTTTGATTAATCATTCTATTTTTCTCCGATTGATCATTCTATTTTTCTCTGATTAATCATAGATTCCAATCATCCCTCTTTAAATATATTTCCACCAAAGTATAAGAGAAAATACTTACTTATCGAACTCAATGATACTTGAAAAGCACTTTCCTAGCAACCAATAACAAGTCATTTTGTTGTTCACAACTTGCAGAGGTTGCTATGCAACCATAGTGGGAGGAAGGGGATTTTCAAGCCAGAGAATATGGGCACATGAATTAAGATGTTCAAATAAAATTAGTTGAAGGTGTATGTGTAGGCAAATACTGTATAAATTATCAGATGGTAATAAGCTGAAAGCATAAAGCAGTGTTCTGCAAGGAAAAAAGAAGCAGATTTTCCAGTTAGAAGCTGACTAAATTCTTACAGTTAATTGGGCCTCTCATTTAAGTTGATCACTCAAATTATAGCAGAGGCATAAGGTGCAAAGAAAAGAACAGTGGGTGGACAGTTAGCAACTAAATTGGGTAGGCAGCAAACACCAGTATAGCAATCATTTTTCTTTTTCCATTGTGCGTAGGAAGAACATAAGAATATATAAAACTAGAGCTTTATACTAAACCATGTATGACAGTCATTGTAGCAAGATGGAATATATGATATTCAAAACTTCACAATTTTATGCAAGCAAAAATTAAAGATACACTAGAAATATATATGAACAGAGCCTATGTGATCTGTGAAGGCAAAAGTAAAACAGAGGTGTTCAAATGGAAGACATTTTTTCTCTCCTACAGAAATAAGTCTCAACTTCAGAGGGTCTTTGTCCCTAAAATCTCCCAAAGCTTTATGTAATAAAAAGATGTTCTTAAGTCTTTCTCACTCAGGAAAAAAGTAGCATAAGCGCAATTGTTTTTCTAACATCTGGTTGGGCAGTTACCTTTATCAATGCCTGCACCTGTAGTTGAACAAGTTGTGTTTATTACTCACTGAAGTAAAGGAAAAGATGCATGGGAATTGTGGGCCATCTCTGTAAAACAAGATGTCAAACTCGCGACCTGTAGGCCGTATGCCTCATTTATTTGGCCTATATTAGCCTTTGAGTTTGACATGCTTGCTAAAGAGGGTGTTAGAGAGTATATTAGAGGATTTGGGCTTTGTTTGGTGCTTTTGAGGAGAAACTAAGAAAGCAGGGGCTGACTCTAGACCCTGTTAGAAAGCAGGGACAATTCTGGGTTGGGTATCTCACCAAACCTTATTTATATAGATTAGCGATTTTCAATCAGCATGCCAAGGCACATGGGTGTGCTGCAAGAGGTACATGGTGTGTCCCAAGAATTTTTAAAACATGAAATACCTGACTATTTAGTCATAGGCACTGACCTCTTTTTCCTTATATTGTCAAATATAAGAATTACAATAGCCAACACAACAATAGCATCCGGTGTGAATAAGTCAAAATTATATCTTTTTTTGTCAGATCTGCAAAAAACATATTTTTGATGTGCTGCAGAATTTTAGTAATTAGTTTGTGTGTGTCATGAGATGAAAAAGGTTGAAAATCTCTGATAGTAGATAGCTGACAAGACTAATGCTGAAGCTGTAATTGAAAATGAAGTAGCAGTTGTTTATGTCAGCTAGAAGAGGGCACTTATTATTTTTGTAGCAGGCACAGTGACCTTGTTTTTCTGCAGAGGGAAGTCTGGGGAGGGTGGGTAGATGGGAAGAGATCAAGCAAAAAACTTGTATGCATATATGCATAATCCATGGACACAGACAATAGCCTGGTAAAGGGCGGGGCAGGGGTGGGGGTGGGCTAGAAGAAGTCAATGGGGAGGGGGAAAGGAGACATAATACTTTCAACAATAAAGATTTTAAATAAATAAATAAATAAATAAATAAATAAATAAATCCAAGTGGGGGAAATAAAAAAAGTTATGAAGGCCCGGGACAGGTAGTTCAGTTAATTAGAGCATTATCCCCTTCACTAAGATTGCGAGTTCAATCTGGTCAGAGCACATGCACAAATTAACCAATGAATACATAAAGTAGAACAAATTGATGTTTCTCTCTCTCTCTCTCTCTCTCTCTCTCTCTCTCTCTCTCTGTCTCTCTCTCTTCTACATCTACCTCTATATTTCTTTCTTTCCTTTATCTAAAATCAATAAATAACAAATTTAAAAATAAATTAATACAAAAGCTATGAAGTATGGACTCTGGTTAAGATTGTGGGCTTAGATAAATGCAGTACTCGCATCCTCTCATAACCACATCAAAATAACAACTAAACTACAGACAAGCATCATTAGAATTGCCTGAAATCTAGCTGAACACAAGTCCTACAACTAAGAATATTAAAAAAAAAGCCACATCAAGACTGGTGGACGAAAATTGGGAGAAAAATCTTGGCTGCAAACCACCCCTCCTGAGGACCAAGGGGGTCAAGCCCTGCAGCAGGGCCCCAAGTTCAGGTTTCCAGTGCCAGGAAGAGATGTTCCCAGAACTTCTGACTATAAAAGACAGTGGGGATTGAGGCTGAGTGAGACAGAGGCTGCTGGAGTCCCAGACAATCCCTCCTAAAGGGCCAGTGCATGGACTTATTCAGACTCACTCCCTTTGAGCAGTGGGACAGAAGCTCAAAGGCACGAGGAGCATACAAGAAGGAACTGAATTGTCTGGCATCAGGACAAGAGCTAGAAGGGTAGCTCTCTCCAAGACAAAAGTGCTAGCAAAGACCATATTTCTTTTCTAAGGCCTATCTTCACAAAGTCAACAAGTTGGCAACATATCTAAGACTCCATGGCTATCACTGTTCGCCCTGTCCTGTGATACCCTGAGAACCCACCCTACCCTGATTGCTATCCCAACCAAGCTGTTTGCAATAGTTTTTTCATACAAACTGCTTATCTTGATTCATGCTTCAACTTTTCTAAAATCTCACAAACAAGCAGCACCTGGCCTCAGCATACACTATACCTCTCACTAAGTAGCCCCCGGTCAAACACTTACAGAGACAGTCTGAGTTCACAGCTTAAGCTCTCCTGGGCACCTTCAAGCCCGGTACATGTAGCAGTCATCTACAGATCACTTTGTAACTCATATCAGGTGGCTTCAGGCAGAACACAGGCAGTGGCTGACCTTGGGCTGCACCTCCTGGGAGGGTCCAGAGCCAGCACACCCAGTGGAAAGCTTCATACTGTGTCAAAGCATCACCCAACCACCTTCACAAGCAACACACTCAAGTAGCAGACTCAACAGGCATCAGAACTTAAGTACCATATTTTCTGGCATATAAGACAACTTTTTAACCCAGAAAAATCTTCTCAAAAGTCAGGGGTCGTCTTATACGCCGGGTGTTGTGTTATAGGGCAGGTGCTGAAATTTCTGAGCCAGACTGAAAAATCTGCAGTCGCCGCATATGGTGGGTAGAGCTCAAAAACGGCTGCACTCCATTCATTTCAATGGAGCCAGTCGGTGACAGCAAGTGTCTCCGTTCGGCTCCTTTTTTTGCCACATATGGTCTCTGTCCAGACTTTTTAACCAGGAAAATCTTCTCAAAAGTTGGGGGTCGTGTTATACACCCAGTCATCTTATATGCCGAAAAATATGGTAAGTCTTGCTTCCTGCAGTAAGACCCTGCACAGATGATCCTCCATGGTGGTCTCAGCCAGTCCTTGCAGCCCATTGGCCTGGGGGTAAATTCCTCCCATTTACATTCCAATAGCAATAAAGCTCAACTACAACAGGACAGTGCACACAGCCCACACAGTGGACACACCTGGAGTGGCCAACTTGGGTGACCAGGGAGGCTGCACACTGGTCCTATAGGATACCCACTACATTAGGCCACTCTACCAAGCCTGGAGATATAGAAGGTCTTCCTAATACATAGAAGTTGCCAAAATGAGGAGGTAAAAACATGTCCCAAATGAAAGAACAGAACAAAACTTCGGAAAAGAAAATATAGAGACAAGCAATCTACTAAATGCAGAGTTCAAAACTCTAGTTATAAGAATCTATAATAATCTATAATAATAAAAGCATAATATACTAATTAAACTAGACAGCCAAACAACCTCCCAGACATCCTTCCAGATGACCTTCTGGATGAAGCCAGAGTTGCGAGGGCCAAGGCAAGCCGCTGCAGCTACAAGGTCTGAGCCCCTTGCATGAATTTTGTGCATTAAGCCTCTAGTGTTCAATAAATTTAAGGGAAGAGTAGATGAACTAAGTGAGAACTTCAAACGCATTATAAAGGACATGGAACCCTGGCTAGTATAGCTCAGTTGGTTGGAGCATCGTCCTGTACATGGGAAGTTGGTGGGTTTGATTCCTAGTCAGGACACATACTCAGGTTGAGAGTTCAATCCTCAGTCGGGTCATGTATGGGAGGCAACCAATTGCTGTTTCTGTCTTACATCAATGTCTTACTCTCTTCCTCCCTCCCTCCCTCTCTGTAAAAATCAATGGAAACAATAACCTTAGGTGATGATTTTTTTTAAAAAATGGTGGTAAGTACATATCTATCAATAATTTAATCTAAAAAATAAATGAACAAGCAGAACAGAAATGAACTCATAGATACAGAGAGCATTTTGATGGTTTCCAGATGGGAGGAGACTTAGGTAGATGGGTAAAAAAGGTAAAGGAATTAAGAAGTACAAATTGGTAGTTATGGAATAGTCAAGGTGATGTAAAGTACAGCAGAGGGAATATAGTCAAAAACTATGTATGGTGTCAGAGGGGTACAAGATCACATCATCTTATCTAATAAAAGAGTAATATTGAAATTGACCATTTCTACAGGATGCCTAAGCCATGCCCACCAGCCAATCAGAGTGGCTGTATGCAAATTAACCCAGCCAAGATTGAGGCCGGCAGTCAGGAGGTTTCCGTTGCACCAGGAGTAAACTGTCTGCCTAGACCGGCTGGGCCTCTCTGCTCGTGGCAACATAGTTGTAACATTGTTTCATTTATAGAAGCCACGGAGCTGAAGCCAACAGGAGGCTTCATTACCTGCCTAGGCCTTGGCTTAAAGCAACAGTTTCAATTATAGAAGATGAATAAATCCTAGAAACCTGCTTGCAGCCAGCCTTGCTGGGACGTTGGGTCAATGGGAGCTGTGGGCAGCCTGAAAGCCTGAAAAAGGCCCTCAGCTGCGCACCCAGGCTGTCCAGGCACCCCAGTAGGGACCCAAACCCTGAAGGCACTGTGGGCAGCCTGAAAACGCCCCTCAGCTCCTCATCCAGGCTGCCTAGGCACCCCAGTAAGGACCCAAAACCTGAAGGGACTGTGGGCAGCCTGAAAAAGGCCCTCAACCCCTCACCCAGGCAGGCCACACTCCCATGGAGTGAGGGTCCACACTGGGGGGCTTGACCAGCCTACAAACAGCCATCAGCCCCTCACCCAGGCTGGCCAGGCACACCAGCAGGTGGACATCCCCAGTGGGGTCCCAAACTGCGATAGGGCACAGGCCGGACTGAGGGACACCCCGAGTGCACAAATTTTTGTGCACCGGGCCCCTAGTAAGTTATATAGTGTCTAATCACTGGGGTGTCCACCTGAAACTAGTATAATATTTATGTCAATTATAATTGAAAAATTAAAAATAATTTTTAAAAAGCTATGAAGTAGCCTTAATTTTTCTCACTCAATCATGATCAAAGAGTAGATTTGTCTGATGTTGATATTTGATGAGACTATTTATGCCCCAAGACAGAACCATTAGCTGTAAGTATCAGGCCAGCTTCCAATAACTCTGAAGCCTAGAGTTGCATCAAACCATTTTCCCATTGTCAAGAGTTTATTTTTGTTTCTTTCTCACCTCTGAATGTTTTAGGAATAACAAATCTTTCACTTAGCCTTGGGATATTTTGGTACCATTTTGGATTTACTACAGGAGCCAAAAGGTTTACTGACACACAGTGCATGGTCTTCTCTCATCCACACTGTCATGAACCAGTTTTCCTTGGAAATTAACACAGTCTTGCCTCACCTCAGTAGCCAGTCTACCTATAAATATATGTGACAAACATACCCCCACAGGTTATATTACTACAATAGTTGACATTTACGTAGTCCTTCTTATTTGCAAAAGAGCTTTACATCATCTTTTCAGGTTTTCTTCACAAAAAGGAGACTGCGGATGACCTAAAGAGATCAAATGACTTTCTAAAAGACATGGAGCAGTAGATCCAAAACTTGAAGTCTTGGCCAGCCAGTGTTGCTCAGTGGTTGAGGGTCTACCTATGAACCAGGAGGTCATGATCCAATTCCCGGTCAGGGCACATGCCTGGGTTGTGTGCTTGATCCCCAGTTAGGGAGTGTGCAGGAGGCAATCGATTAATAATTTTCTCTCATTGATGTTTCTTTCTTTTTTCTCTCCTTCTTACTTTCTCTCTGAAATCAATCAAAATATATATATATTTAAAAACCATGAAATCTTGTTCTGAATGGAGAATTAGTTCTTAATGTGTTCAGCCTTAAATTTATATACACTAGCATCAAACGGCATGGTGGCTGAGAGAGCACCTCTGAGACCAGGCTACTTCCATTTGTTCATTCCTCAGCCACTTACTACCTTTGGGACTTTGAGAAAGTTATTTTACCTATTTGTACTTCAGTTTTCACATCTTTAAAATTGATTTTTTAATATGTTTTGATTTTAGAGAAAGGAAAAGGTGGGGGAGAGAAACATGAATCAGCTGCCTCCTGCACACCTCCTACTGGGGATCAAGCCTGCAACTCAGGCATGTGCCCTAATCAGGAATCAAACTTGCACCCTCCTGGTGCACAGGATAGTGCCCAACTGAGCCACACTGGCCAGGCTAAAATTGATTTTTTCATTGTATTTAGCTCATAGATTTGTTTCATAGATTAAACAAGACAGAACATGAAAAGAGTTTAGATAGTGCAGATTCATCACTAGCATTTACTAAATGTTAGCTGGTATTATGAGCTGAGTTGTGTCTTCCCCTCCCCAAATTCCTATTTGAAGCTCTAATCCCCATTTCTACAGAATGTTCAGGTCTGGAGATAGGGCCACTAATTAATTAATTAATTAAAATGAGGCTACTAGGGTGGGTCCTAATTTAATCTGAATGGGTTCTTATAATAGGGGCATTTGGACACACAGAGAAACATCAGAGTTGTATATGCCCAAAGAAAAAGGCATGTGAGGACATGGACATCTGCAAGGCAAGGAAAAAGGCCTCAGAAGAAAACAAACCTGCTAACACCTTGATCTTGGACTTTTAGCCTCTAAAACTTGAGAAAATTAATTTCTTGTTTAAGCCACCCAGTCTGTGGTATTCCATTATGGCAGTTCCAGCAAACTAATGCAGATACATTTGTAAATGGTAGCCGTTACTAGCAACAGAACAACCCAACAAATTTCAATTGATATTCCTTGAAATATGTACATAAAGATATTACTAAGATATTAAACGAGAATGCAAAATAAAATTTTCCATTTTTAAAAAATATTTGACTTCTCAGATTTAACTGTTGATATTTTTAAAGCTTCTCATACAGAGGTCTTTCTTTCTACTCTCATTAATACCACCTGATCTATCACTGTACATAAAAGTAAACATTTATTACTTCATGCATTCTAACTAGTTTGTGATAAATTTTACATAGAGAGAATACAGGGAGATCAGTCAAAGAGGAACAAAAAAGATGATAAAGCTGTAAGTAAGTCTGTAACTAAGCTGGAAATGAGAGCCAGATGATGGTCAGTCATCATGAAAAAACTCCTTATGCTAATGCTTTCATTTTTGGAAACTGACACAACACAGTAAAGAGATTCTTATTAATGTCAAAAGAGCCTGTGCTAGAATAGGGCCTTTAAGTACACACTGCCACATACCTTATAACACCGCCAGCCTTGACAGGGACCCTTATGTCTTCTCTGGACATGGATCATTTGTCCACATAGACCATTGGGAATTCTCAACCTGTCTGACAACAAAAGTGTTCTTCCAATATTGGGATACCTGAAAACAGTCACTTTCAACGAAGCCTCTCAATCATGCAACCACCAGTTACCTAGAACAAGGCCAGCTTCCCCACAGGCCTGCCAATCTCTCTCTATCCTTGACTTGTCTTTGCTGTTCTCCTATGTCCCTTCTTCCCCCAACCTCTTGACTGTACTTATATTTCCACAGTACATTTTAGCATCTCCTCCATTATTATTTAGAAAACAGAAACAAACATGAACTTGGAGTCAGAGGAACCATGTGTGAGAACTGTTTCCTCGAGCTAGAAGCTGTGTGAAATCCCTTCTGTCTCTCAGCTTATTCCTCTGTAAAATGAGAAAGCAGTGCTAGGGAATAAATTAAAAAGAGAAGTATACTGCATGAAAAAAAATAAAATAATAAATATTGTATAGAAAACATATATAAAATATATTGTATACAAAAATGATATATGGTACAAAATATATACTTAGAAAAAAAATAAATTATACTCATTGCATTTTAAAAACGTATTAATTTTATATTTTCCTCAGAATCTATGTAAATCATCAGAGGTACAAAAATTTAAAAGGAGAGAAAACAGGTGAACTTTGGAATACTTTGTATTATTTTACTCACAAAAGTAAGGGTAGCAAGGATAAGGGTAGCCAAAAACACACAAGGAAACCCATCAAGTTGAGTTAAATCTCTCTAACAAAATTGCAATGTATATATGCCTCTCCTTGTTGTCTTGGCAAAACACCAATCCCCTCCTATTTATGTTAATGACATTATAATGAGAAAAATCATAAGTAAATAGAGCAAGCATTAATAAGAGTTACAGTCATACATGGTCTACATGATAAAATAACTGGGGAGGAGTGTGAGAAAGATTGTATCACCAGAGCTGATGTCATTACAGACAAGAATATGACCTAGGTAAAAATGAATTAATTTGAACCTGCAAACTTGAGAAAGCATCAGGACAAATTTCTACTCTCACATAATCTAGTCAAATCAGTATGTATTATTTAGGCGAGGCTGCTATAAGAACTAGGTAGCTTACCAGGTGTACTAGTTAATAATGTGGATTTTTTTTCCAATAGATGGGGTTACACATATGTTGATAAATATGCGATTTGATATGTATGCTATTTGTTGTATTGACAGCAAGCTTCAAAACTTCATATGTCAAATTTTCTGAAGGTATTAACATCATAGATATTTTTATACTTAAAAATGTTGAATTTCGTGCCAAAAAAAAGGAGCATTTGAAGAAAGTTTTAATTCATTACTTTATTTTGAAGAAAAATGCTTCTGAAAATTATCGTATACTTTGGGAAGCTTATGGTGAACATGCTCCATCTCAGGATACCTGTGAACACTGGTTTAAACACTTTAAAAGTGATGATTTTGATGTGAAAGACAAAGAACATCCAGGTCAACCAAAAAAATTTGGAGACCAACAATTACAAGCATCCTTAGATGAAGATGCATGTCAAACTCAAAAATAACTTGCAGAAAGATTAAACGCTGTGCAGCAATTTTCTATCATTTACAAGCAATGGGAAAGATTTTAAGGAAGAAAAATAGGTGCCATATCAACTAAACGAAAGACAAATGGAAAACCGAAAAGTGATCAGTAAAATGTTTCAACAGCATGAAAGGAAGCATTTTTTTGCATCGAATTGTGACAGGCGATGAAAAGTGGATTTCTTTTGAGAATCCCAAATGCACAAAATCATGGGTTGATCTAGGTCAATGATCATCATCAACTGCAAGGCCAAATCGCTTTGGAAAGAAGACAATGCTCTGCATTTGGTGGGATCAGGAAGGTGTGGTGTATTATGAACTTCTAAAAACCAGGTGAAACTGTTAATACTGATTGCTACCAATAACAAATAATCAATTTGAACCATGCTTTGATCGTGAAATGACCAGAATGTGCCAGAAGACACGGCAAAGTAATTTTGCTTCATGATGACACACCATCACACATTTCAAAACCAGTTAAAGACACGTTAAAAGATCTGACCTGGGAAGTATTAACCCACCCGCTGTATTCACCAGACCCTGCTCCTTCAGATCACCACTTGTTCCAATCTATGATGGCACATGCACTTTCTGGGAAGCACTTCAAAACGTATGAAAAAGTGGAAAATTGGTTTTCCTCAAAACAAGAAAAGTTCTATTGGGATGGTATCCACAAATTACCCGAAAGATGGAGGAAATGTATAGCTAGTGTTGATGTTTCTCTTGAAATTATCATGTTTTCTTTTATTGCAATATCTGCATTATTAACTGGTACACCTGGTGAAGACAAAGATTTATTTCTCTGTCATCTGATAGTCTACAGTATGCAGCCCAGATCAAAAGACTGTGCTGTTCCATGCAGTCATTCAAAAACCCAAGTTCCTTTGTTCATGTTCTTCCATCATTCCTTAGCATCTTGAATTGATATGATTAAAGTTGGGTCACTACCCCATGAAGAGTGCATCTGGCTAACAGGCAGGAGAATATGGTGGTGCATTCCCAGGACTAGGTCCATACATGGTACACATCATTTCCATTCACATATTTTCAGAGAAATTTTAGTCCTCTAAATTGGAAATAGAACTAGTTGGGAGAATGGAGTCTGCCTCGATATCAAGGCAACAGGATCATGCTAAAATAACTAAAAAGAGAGATAAATGGGAATTAAATATGTATATCTATGTACAGTACATTGAATTTTTTTTAAAGTTCTGTCAGTGCTTCTTTTCTCATTGAATAAAAGTAGGTATAATATAAAAATGTCTACCAATAGGCAATTCAAACAAAAATTATCAGAATTCCCAAAAAACAGTATAGAACATATTTAATTTTCTAGGGGAAAATGTGTATGTAATAAATGATTAGCACATGCTGCTTGGTATATTTACTTGAAACAAATTTTTCAATTTATCTTCTCTAATATAAAAATGTAATTTAAAAATCTGTTTCATACAATTCCAAATTACTTTAAATTATGTGCTTATTTTACATATTGCAATAGCAATAATTTTAAAAAAACTTTTAATAAATTCAGCTCAAGATTATATAATGTTTGTGGTTACCTAGGAAATTGTTGCCATAGCTCTAATAATCAGTTTAACATTATATTCATAACTGGTGCTATACCAAAGCTTCAGGTCACTATTTTAAAAACAGTCATAAATAACTGTGTTTATCTTTGCATTGTTTATCTATCAACACCAAATATGCCTATTTACTCCTCTTATTTATAATATATTTAAGGTCAAGAATTTTTTTAAATTTCATAATTCTGTATATGTATGTATATTGGTCTTAAAGATATTAAAAGCTATACAATTTAATTTCTATACAAAAGAAGTATCAAGTATGGTATTAGATTTTTCAGGGTGATACCTCATAAAGTATGTAAGTATATAATAACTATGTTGCACACCTGAAACTAATATAATATTATATGTCAACTGTAATTTAAAAATAAATCTCAAGTACATTTCTGTACTATGAACATATATAAAACCTAAAAACTTTAAAAAAGATATTTTTAATATAATATTCACTTCTACTCATTAGGTCAACTATCATAATTATTGAAACAAGTACTCTCTCTAGGAAAACAAACAACAAAATAATTAACCTTAATTTACATGTATAATTCCAAGATCTTTAATTACTGAGTTGTAATTCATTCTGAAGTACTTACAAGTTTTGATTGGTGTCATACAGAGCCTAAATGATTGTCTCTTCTAAGTTGTTTGGTAATTTTAAATCAAGAAGTAGCATTGCACAACAGAGTAGGCAAGAAACTAATGGCAGACTCCCAATCAAATTCCATGTCTGAAACTAGCTATGTGATTTTGAGAAAATTACCTGCAGCTCAGAGCCTCAGTTTTCTCATCTACAAAGGACATCCACAGGATCATTTTCAATACTAAAAGAGATAATGTATGTGGAAACAATATCT
>PVJC01028996.1:0-22211 GCA_004026665.1 Murina feae | reverse complement strand
CTGTGCTGAGAATAGAAAATGAAAGAATAGTAAGGGTTTTCTGATAGTTTTATATATTTTTGAAGAATGACTTCAGCTACTTGGGTTGTAACTTTCGGAGGCCATGTTATAAAGAACTTGAAGTAATTACATTCATCAAGCCAAAGAGAAGAAAATGAAAGAGAAATAATCTTTGCCCTTGTGATTTGTATAGTGATAAAGAGGAACATCAGAAGAGCAGTGTGAAATGTGTTGCTGGAAGCCTGCAAAGGGGATGAGCCAAGGAGTGAGGCATTTAGGTGAGGCTGCTTGATGGAAAGGATGTCTGAGTTGAGGGTCAAAGAATAGCAGGGATTAACAGGAGCTGGTGAACAGGAGCTGGTTGCCAAGGGGAGAAGTGTAGAAGCACTGCATAATGTAATGAACAAAATCACAGACTTGAACTTGCAGTGTGTGTGTGTGTGTGTAGGGATAGAGTTAGGAATGGATACAATGCAGTTAACTATGGCTGGAATCGAGTCACCATACTCCACACCTCCAGGCATCCCCCCATTCACAAAGACCTTAGTTCTTATTGCAGAGTCTGCATGACCATAGGTCAAAGAATAGAGGCTTCCATGGCAGGGGAGGATACTGCAGAAAACACATCATCCTGAATTCTTATTTCCATGATGAAGAGTTTGGCCTGTAAGCTACAGGGCAATGCTGGATTTCCCAATGGGCAGAGCAGGTATATGATTAGCATACCAATGAATCAGGAGAAGGGTAAAGATTTTATTTTGAAATGATTTGTAAAATTTTTAAGTATAATTGTAGTTATTTTAGGAAAACCCCCCAAACATTGGTTTTCTTACACTTGTTTAATGTTTTAACATTGCTTTCAATTTTAAATTGCATATGGCAGGTTGGAGGTACGTGGGAAGCAGCATAATCTTGTCAGTGTTTTGGGCAGCTAATGGTTTTTAGATCCTGTCATGAATGCTGGGTAGCTTTTGAAGGGTGTTAACATAAACAAAAAAACAAAAAAAAAAAAAAAGGAGATAGAACCTGGTGACCAGGGTTAAGTGCCTTGTTTTAGTGTCAGATGAATTAAAAGTAGGGCTTTGTTTTGGTTAACATTAATTGACCTCTGTGTAATATATACAATAGAATATTGATATTACAAAGTTTTAAAGTTATTTGAAGAAAAAAGTTTACTAAATCAAAGTTCCTGACAGGAAACAGATGACACATTCCAATTAAATAGTGCAAGGCAATTTACTAAAGGGATTATTAACTGAAGGGAGACTAGGGATTACTTTGTTTTAAGGGAAACCAATAGGGAATATTAAGAAGCTCACTGCAGCAGGAAACTGTTAGCACCCTAAAGCATGATGGGAGTACAACACAGAATGCTGCGAGCCTCGCTGTGATTTTTAAGAAGCCACCAGAACCAGAGCTTTGACCTTTGATACAGGGACATAGCCCACATGTGTTAACCCAGCATGGAGAAAATCAGGAGACTACTTACCTTGTTCTTATTCTTCGCCTGCCTTCTCATTTTCTAACAACTCTTCCTGTTGTCCAAACTCAAGCAGAAGCCAGGGGGTAAGGCTGTCCAGTGATGGATTCATAGAAGTCAATTAGCAAGCAAACATTATCTAAATAAGTATTTACCTTCTATACCAGGGATCAGCCAACCTACCACAGATCAGCAGACCATGGCTTATGGGACAAATCCAGCCTACAACCTGTTTTGGTAAATAAAGTTTTATTGGAACTGAGCCAAGTTATCCTATATAATAAAAGGCTAATATGCAAATTGACCAAACAGCAGGAAACTGGGTCACTATGATGTGCACTGACCACCAGGGGGCAGGTGATCAATGCAGAAGCTGCCCCCTGGTGGTCAGTGCACTCCACAAGGGGAGCACCACTAAATCAGTAACCCTGACCCAGGCTAATGGCTGGTGAGCGCAGTGGCAGTGGCAGGAGCCTCTTCTGCCTCCATGGCAGTGTTAAGGATATTTGACTGTCGGCTTAAGCCTGCTCCCCGTGAAAAGTGGGCCTAAGCCATCAGTTGGACATCTCCTGAGGGCTACTGGATGCAGGGCGGGCTGAGGGATGCCCCCTCCCAAGTGCATGAATTTCGTGTGCTGGGCCTCTAGTATATTTATAAATCTTCTATGGCTTATTTTGTGCTACAAAGGCAGAGTTGAATAGTTGAGACAGATTGTATGACCTGAAAATTTTAAAATATTTATTATCTGGCCCTTTAAAGAAAACTTTTGCTAACTCCTGCTGTATACAATGAAAAAGTAGGCCTTCCCTTTCCTAAAAATGTTTCCTAGTAATAAAACATGTACTCCAAAAAGTACCTACATTTTTTACTTCTGTCATTAGCAAATATGAATTATTTTCAGCCTTGTTTATTGTTATACTGATGATATGATATATATGTACATATTATGTATATTATCTAATTTAATAAAAGAGTAGTATGCAAATTAACTATCGCTCTGAGACACCTAAGCCACGCCCACCAGCAAAGCCACACCCACCAGCCAATCAGAGCAACTGTATGCAAATTAACCCAGCCAAGATGGCAGCCAGCAGCCAAGGAGCTATAGCAAACAGGAGGCTTCTGTTGCACCAGCGATGGAGTAAACTGCCTGCCTAGGCCAGCTGGGCCTCTGCTCAAGGCAACAATGTTTCAATTATAGAAGCCACAGAGCTGAAGCAAACAGGAGGCTTCATTCCCTGACTAGGCCTCCACTCAAGGCAACAAACATTCAATTATAGAAGATAAATAAAACCCAGAAACCTGATTCCAGCCAGCCTTGCTGGGACGTTGGGTTAATGGGAGCTGTGGGCAGCCTGAAAACGGCCCTCAATCCCTCACCCAGGCTGGCCGGGCATGCCAGCTGGTGGAAATCCCCCAAGGGGTCCCAAACTGCGAGAGGGCACAGGCTGGGCTGAGAGACCCCCCAAGTGCACAAATTTTTGTGCACCGGGCCCCTAGTGTATAATATTTGATACTAAACATAATCTACTCTAATAAAAGAGTAATATTGAAATTAACCATTTCTCTGGGATGCCTAAGCCATACCCACCAGCCAAGCCACGCCCACCAGCCAATCAGAGCGGCTGTATGCAAATTGACCCAGCCAAGATGGAGGCCAGCAGCCAGGAGCTAGCAGCAGTGGGGGTGGGGCAGGAAGCTACCAGCATGGGCGGGGGTGGGGCAGGCGGCTAGAGCATCAGCGGGGCCAAAGTTGGTGGCGGGTGTGGCCCGTTGGGACATGGCATGAACCTGTGTGATCTGGACAGGGTCCCTGAGACCCTGGAGTTCTTAGAGCTGCTGGGACCAGGCTATGGGGCTGGCTCTGAGGCGGGTGTCTTACTCCCTGTGGAGCCTCTGGATGGCTTCCCTGTCCACGGCCCTGCAGGGGCCCCAAGCTGGAGCCCGAGCGCTTTGAGCCGCTGGCGGCGATGGGGGAAAGCCTACCATACCCCAAGCCCTGGAGAGCCCCAGGCTGTCCAGCAACCAAGAAGCCATCCCTGGCTGTGAGAGGGCACAGGCCAAGCTGAGGGGACCCCCCCCCCCCAGCTCCCGGCGAGTGCACAAATTTATTTGTGTATCAGGCCTCTAGTATATAATAATTGATAATATTGTGTAGTCTATATATAAGCTGGCTTTAACCTGCAAGTATCTTAAACTAGAAATACATAAAATTAACTGCAAATAATTTGGAGTGGCATATGCATGGTGGACTTTCTAATTTTCCTGCTTTTTCAGATATTTATATGTGAAATACTGCTTTTAAAATGAATAGACTCAAGCATATAATTATCTAAGTGTACATTGTCATGGGGAATGAGAAAAAAAGAGGTTTATATATAAGGAAAGATGGAGAAAATATTGCAGTCTCACTTCATGAATCATACTAAGGTCACTGTGACTTTCGTTTCCCTATTATTTCTTAATGAATATATTTCAAAACTCTCAGACACTGTTCTGTAAACCTTGGCTTAAATCTTTCTTGCTGTTGTGCCATTCCACACTTCTAGCACATTTCTAACAGGATTAATTATGATCTGGTATAGCAAAAAAAAAAAAAAAGATGAAACTTGAAGGGTAAGATTAGAGGTGGAAAATGAGTTAGCAAGTTTTAATAAGTTAGGAGATAGAGCTAGAGATAGAGATAGAGGTAGAGGTAGAGGTAGAGGTAGAGGTAGGGATAAAGGTAGAGATAGAAGTAGAGGTAGGAAGGTGTGAACTGGGCTGGACTATCTATAGAGGTAAAGAGGAATTTAGAATGCCAAATAAATAGGACTTGATTTGATGTTGGAGCAGAAGGAAAGAATAAAAAAGAACAAAAACTCTGAGGTTTTGATGTTGATGGCAAGGACATTTAGCAAAATAGGAAACAAAAAAAAAATATTGGAGAAAGTGAATTCAGTTTTGAAACACTATGCTCCGTTCTTAGTATACTTTTCTCTCATTAAACCTTCCAGTCATCCTATGAGGTTATTATTATTCCCATTCTCCAGATGAGAAGTTCAGCCTCAGGGAGGTTGCACCACTTGCTAGAGTTTGCGTAACTTGGAAAGAGCAGAGGGGGGGGAGGGCCCATGCAGCCTTGTCTGTTTCCCCATTCAGGTCTCTCAGCTGCCATGTTTTCCGTGAAGGTCAAAACACCATGCGAGGCCTTCCAAATCTCAGCACAGGGATCGAAGTAGACTCACTGTCCTTTAGGATAGATGCAAGTGCCATCTAACTCTTTAAAACTTGCTAATGAGCTATACATGCTACTGATAATAACTTTTCATCAAAATATTTGCCCATCCAAGAGATCCCTTTACCCTGTGAGGGTGAGGGACACAGAGCCGGAGCATCCCAGAATCCTAGAAAAGGAGAGCTGAAGGGACCATAGAGCATCTCGTCACAGCCTCTCAGTCTGTGGTGGAGAAAGCACAGGGACCCACATCACCCAAGGGCACAAAATAAGTGCCAGTCTCTAGGGGTTCCTATCACTACTATCTATTTTTCTAGCTTCTCAGAGCAGTTAAATGCCTCCGGTGCCCTAACCAGTCCCCCAGGGGACATGAGAAGCCACAGGTCAAGCCAAGGGGCGGCTTTGGCCTGACTAATCCTAATCCTGGATAGTGTCTTCTTCTATCCTCCTGTGTTTCCCCTAAGTACATGGCACATGCAGGGAGATAAAGGCATGTTTTATGAGCCCACATGGCTCAGAACATCACATGCTCTGTCTGGCTTCCTGCCCATATGCATTGGAAGTCACGTGATCTCATTTCTCTTTCCCTTGTGAGCTGCTTGCACATCTGTGGAAGACAGACTTATTTGGAATCAGTGGCAGCTGCCAGTTCTGGAAGCCCCCCGTGACACTTCTCTGTGGGAGAGTCACCTCAGGCTGATCTCGGGGACACCATTGTGCAGTCTCCTGTCACCTTGGAGCAGACATCGCCAGGAGCAAAACATGTTTGTGCAGCCTGGAAAGCCTAGCCCTGCAGCCCCTCCCTGTGTCCTCTCTGACCTACCTGAGGAGCAGCTTCCACTGGCAGCCTGAGAACACAGGACATAATGCCCTTCAGGCTTAAGCTCTTCCTGAATTTAATTTCTTAAAGTTAGGAGGAAAAGAAGGAAAGGGGAAGAAGGCAATGAATATTTGCTGCCTCTACCAGGGGTCAGCCTGGGGCAACTCTTTGCATAAACAACCTCTGTATCCCCATAAGATAAACTAAGAAATGGACATTATAATATCATTTTTTTAGGTAACAAAATGGAGGCTCCGAGAAATAAAGTAAATTGCTTGTATCTAAAGGGAACAATGTCCTCGCCCTCTTATTCTTTCTCTATCTAAGTGGCTTCCTGTGTTTGGGGCAGTGACCACTCTATAGGGACTTTAGAGTTTGCACAGCACCATTATTTCTATTCACGTAAGGTGGTATTATCCTCATTTATAGACAAGAAAACTGAGGCTCCTAGACTAAAGATTTCACTCAAGAACACATCTCCTCAGTGGAACAGCCAGAATTAGAAATCAGAGTACAGAGAAGATTCTTCACGAATAGAATTTCTTTCAGTTGTTCTCTGATGCTTGCATGCCCACTGAACTCTGATTCATCCTTCAAGTCCCCACATCATCATAATAAGCATTTAGTAAGCACCCGTTGCTTTTAGGTATGCTTTCACTTGTTTGCTCCTCAGAATCACCCTGTGAGACAGCGACATTCAGTATCTGCATTTGACAGATGAAGAAACTGAGCCCCGGAGAAACTCAACACTTACCCAGGGTCACCCAGCTGACCAGTGGCACAGATGGACTTTGAACTGAGGCAGAATGGCTCAGTAGGCCAGAGTCAACACCAGAGCATGTGGGTGAGCCTAATGGAGTCGGCCAGGCCCCCCTGGCTCGATGAGCACTGTGCATCTCGCTGGGTAGGAGATATTTTGATTCAATCGGTTATCCTCGTGAGTTTTAAGGAAAGACTCCCTTCCTCAGATGTGTCCTCTCCTTTGGTGAGCCAAGACATTACCGAGCGAGGGTAATGGAGAAAGGTCACCAAGATGTTCCTCCTAGAAAGAGCGATTCTCACTGATAGCCTCATTGTGCAACAATGCAAATCCCTCCACCCTTCTTTCTCACCCCCACCCCTCAACATATTTCCTGTTATTTACAAATGTAAAGAGACTAAAGGAAGAGGCACAGAGCAATGGAAGTTTCTTTAGACCTGATTTCATCATGCATACCTTGGAGGAAGTCCAAGTTTTCCCAAATAAGAGGAGGGGAAAAGAGTCCACACATTATAACATGTTGGATAGACAATGCCCACCACACCTGCCTGCCACAGCTGCCCTCACCATTCCTGATAACATTTGAGTTCTTTCTCCTGCCCTCCAAGTATCAACAGTAGCTCAAGTCCTCCAGCATCACGTCAAGTTTATCCTGGAAGTGCTGAGCTCTCCCCAGAGACTTGGAGTAAAGAAACATAATTAAAAGTCTATTAATTTTTATATAATCTCGTCCTACTTTTACAAAATGCTGCTGATGAAGGCAGAAAATGACAATAAGTAATTAGTTTCTCCCGCAAGAGAATAACGTGGGAATAGGAAGTTGCACATGATCAAGTGTGAAGAGCAATCTAAAAGCTGAGAGAAGGAGGGAGGACACTAGTACTGTTACGGGGTGTCTGTGCCTGTGGAGAGGGGTATGAATGGGGCTAGTTATGCTGTAAAATAGCCACATCATTTCTTGCCACCTTTTCCTGCTTCCAGCCATATACACTTGATGTGTTTCTTGGCTTCCTCATTCGGATGAGGGACCAGCGGCCAAGTGAGCGAAGGGCACAGTTTTAAAAGCTGCCCTTTGAGACAGGGGCGGTGGCCGAGCCCACAGGAAATGAAGAAAACTGATAGGCCAAACCTTTGAGCTCCACACCGAGGCCCGGAATCAGGACACTTGTTCCTGAGGACAAGGACCACTTTGTAAAGAACAGCCAATGTACCCGCAGCCCACAAGGCTCTGCGCTTAAGCAAAGCCAAGCCCCGAAACTCATTTTTCCATAAACAAGCCTCAGCCTCAGACATAACTCCCTTTAGAGGCTCGGATGACTTCATTTACCAGGCATGCTGGAGCGTCCAGATGCATGACTCGCTCAGCCCCCTTTGCAGGGGAAAGGGATCTTGTCCTTTGATTTGGCATTTGCAGAAATGCCATTATCAAAGTTCTTCAAGGAGACCGCCTATTCATAACTTGTCTCTTAAGACCCTGAGGTCACCTCCACCCTGCTACAAGTCACACAGACCCTCTCTCTGAAGAATCCGAACCTTCAGTTTCTTCACACGGAGTGGCTGTTCCTTTAATAAAGACTGATACAGCCCATTTGGTCTCTCGGATATTTCCATGCATAAATCCCTTGGCATTTTTATGACTTTTTATTTTTCAAAAAGAAAAAGACTTGCTGCCGTCACTGTAATCCTTTTAATGTAAGATAATTCCAAAGACAAACAGCAGTAAAACAAGCTTATTATCCTGCCAAACATGATTCTAGTTTGATAGGCATTGCTCATCTCTCGTGGCTGGTGGAGAGAGGGTAAGGTGGTCAGGAGAAAAACCAGATCTGAGGAGAAAGTGCTTCATTAAATTCGAGAAGTGGGACTGAGGCAAAACAGGCAGGGGAAAAACAAGACACTTCTCTAAATTTTTATGTGGCTCAGCTCTTTCTGGGTTGGTTTCAGACAGATGGCAGAGGTTAGTTCCATCTTCCCGTCAGCTGTCAGCCTCGGAGACAATTGTGAATTCCCATCTGGACTGTCTGTTGGGTTTTCTTTGACTGTGGCCACTATGTCTCCTGAATTTTCCAGGTCGTCCTAATTTAACCTCTACCCCATTGTGTCTATAAATACCTTGATATTTTTATGCTTCCAATTTGGTTCAATTTTGATATGTTATGAAAGTATAACACGCATACAGTAAAATATAGAAACCTTAAGTGTACATCTGGAGATTTTGACATATGTACACACATACACAGAACATTTCTAATGAGGTTGCCTTGTGCCTTCTGCCAGGCCCAGTAGCAGCCATAACTTTTGACTTTTATCATCATTGTCTGCTTTGCCTATTGTTGAATTCCATATACATGGGACTACACTAGAGCCTTTTGGATCTGGCTTCTTTCATTCAACATCATACCTATGAGATCCACCATTTTGTTGTATGTGGCAGTAGCTTGTTTCTATTTACTTCTGTGTAGTATCCTAATTTATTGCTATAGCGTGACTTTTGATAGTGGAACACCTTGACATTTGATCACCATTCCTCTAGGATACCAGTATCAGAGTGGGGCAGAAGGATGGATACTAGGATTCAAATACCCATTGGCTCTGCCACCTATTAGCTTTATGCCCTGAGGCTGGTTACTTAATTTATCTGAGCTTGCCTTACATGGCAGGGTATAAATAATATCTGCTATTATAAAGATCATGAAGAATGGGGTTCTGGGAATTGGTTTCAAGGATAAGGCCCCTAAAGACTTATTTCCAGAGACATATACTAACTATTCATCATTCATCCAAGAAATGATTGTGAAGCAACTATAATATTTCAGGCTCTGTTAGAGCAGTGGATCAGACAGACACAGTTTGTCCTCATGACTATAGAGGAGATGGGTACATTAGGAGAGGAACGGAAATTAACAGTTAAATGAACAGGTAATTTTGATATCAGTAAATGTTGATGTAGAAAATAAAGCAGGGAAAGGAGATGGTGGGTGTCAGGTGTTGTAGTAGCTCAGGAGGCTGGGAAAGACCACATGGAGGAAGATATATTGAAGGAGAGAGCTAAACAATGTATATGATTCCTTTCTCTAATTCTCTAGGGAAAGAGACTTCCAGGCAGAGGGAAGACAAGTACTAAGGCCCTGAGGCAGAAATGAGTTCAGAACATCTGAGTAACAGCAAGAGACCCCAAGTGCCTAGAGAAGAAATGTTCAACTGATGTGCCCCAAGAATTTTTAAAATATGCAAGACCTGACTATTTAGTCAGGGGCACTGAGCTCTTTTCCTTTAGATTGTAAAACAAAACAAAACAAAACAAAACAAAACAAAACAAAACAAAACAAAGACAACAGTCAACACAACAATAGCCATCAGTGTGGAGGAATCAAAATTATACCTTTTTTTTGTCAGATCAGCAAAAAATATATTTTTGGGTGTGCCACAGAATTTTAGTAATTAGTTTATATGTGCCATAAGATGAAAAATGTTGAAATCACTGGCGGAGTATAAGGGAGGAGTAGGGAGGTTTAGGAAGGGTGGAACTGGCTGAGATTAGGAAGGCAGGCAGGGGCCAAACCTTCTGGACCCTATCTACTCATGGTCAGTGCTGGAAGCTTCCATATGTGCCTCATGATGTGCTGGGGTTAACTGACTTCTCTAATATCACTTAAAACTAGACTTGAGCAAGAATCCAGGTCTTTCATGTTCGTGTTTCCCATGTTACCTAACTGTGAATAATATATTTCAGCTCCATTAACAAGGATGGGGAAAGAAATGATTGAGTGTGAATGATATTTGGCAGTATCCACCCTAATGATTTCTTAAAAACATTTTTTAAAAATTTGTCCTTAATGATTTCTGATTAAGATTTTAGTCAGGTAATGATTTTGATTTTAAAATATTTGATCTGCGTGCTTTCTCTCCACTGATAATTAGGTAACAGGTCTAGACTCCTGTAGTTTATTAAAGCTAGTATTCACATATGAGAAAAACATTTCTATTAGCCTCTATAATCATAATTATCTTTATCTTTTCTAGGAGAATAGTGTTTGCTAACTAAATGGATCTCAAATATTGAGAAGATGAGGTCATGAGAATGGAGCCCTATGATGATTAATGTTCTTATAAGAAGACGAGATC
Organism: Murina feae; assembly: GCA_004026665.1. Classification (NCBI taxonomy): domain Eukaryota; kingdom Metazoa; phylum Chordata; class Mammalia; order Chiroptera; family Vespertilionidae; genus Murina; species Murina feae. Next base: position 11,809 of record PVJC01028996.1, on the reverse strand, counting down.
AGAGCGCCATTAACATTACAATCACATGTCACCTAATGACAGGGGACACAGTCTGAGAAATGTGTTCTTAGGTGATTCTGGTCTTGTGCAAACATCACAGAGAGCACTTACACAAACCCAGGTGGTACAACCTATTACACACCTAGGCTGCATGGTGTAGCCTGTTGCTTCTAGGCTATAAGCCTGTATGGCATGTTACTGTACTGAATATTATAGGCAATTGTAACATAATAGCGAGTATTTATGTATCTAAACATATCTAGACATAGAAAAGGTACAGTAATAATACAGTTTAAAAGATAAAGTATATGTTGGCCTTTCCTTTTTGGGGACATGGGGAGGGCTGCCAAGTTAGGTATTTCAGAGTGATAGTAGACATCAGGAGAAGGGAGGGAGGGAAAGAGAGAAGGAAAAAGGGAATGGGAGAGAAAGAAAGAGAAGAGATCCAAAAAGACGCAGAGAGATATAGCTTAAGATGAGAAATAAAAGGAGAGGGGGAGAGGGAAAAGGGGGGAGGAGTTTGAGAGGAGATAAGAAAAATGGAGGGAGGTAAGTTTGTGCGCATGAGTGCAAGTGCACGTGCGGGTATGTGTGTGCATGTGTGTGCATATGTGTGCGTGTTCATGCACATACCGTGACAGGCACCCCGCCTCTGGACTCCCATCCTCTTCATCTCCCTCCTGGTGTTTTCTTACCAAATCTAGGCCCAGGGAACCCTGGAGGTGGAGGTGGACTGCACGCTGAGTCTCCACCAGAGCTAGTAGTAAGTTCAACATTTTTTGTCATTGCAGCCTTTTCTTTCAACATCGTGAGCAATCTTTTTGCTCAGAATGCATTATAATCTCATGGGCACACCATCACAACTGTAATCTGTCGTCGCCCAAAGCATCCTTAAGCAGCGCAGGACGCTGTAAGGTAAGTACCTTTATTACTCTCATTTTACACCCAATGAAATGAGGCTTCAATCATAGGTAAGTGATGCTCAAGGTCACATAGCTAGTAAGCTGTGGGACTGAACTTTCAGCTCAGCTCCTGATGACAAAGTCTCTATTCTTTAACATGGAAGACGCCACCTTCTAGTAGTCCCCGGGTCCTCAAGAAAACTTCATACTAAGTGTCAGGGAAGTTAAGAGACTTCTCATCTGCTGCAAGAGAGGAAGATGAAAGAACCGTGGGCCGAGGGCAAGAAATCCCCTGCAACAACAGCTTTATTTTAAGACATTAGAAAGTCCCTCTATCTGAAACACAAATGGGTCAAAACAGTCGTCCAATGAGATGCCTGTAGTGGGTGGTCACTCCAATTGGAGAAGGCACGAAAGGGCCAAATTTCCCCCCAAAACTTTCTCCACCACCTGGCCCCCACTGTTAGTGAGAACAAACTCTACATTTTGGCATTTCTTGTAGAACTAAAAGTCCATGTAAAGGGACTATTTTCCCTTTATTCATATTTAGGGGATGGAACATAAAAAGTGGCTTATTCCCAAAGCTCTGCCACATCATTCTTTGTAAGATACTGAAAAAATCTATCTGGGTTTGATGATTCAGTTAGTCTAGAGAGGAAAGTGTTTTAAGTGTGTGTGTGTGTGTATGTGGTGTGTGTGTGTGTGTGTATATATATATATATATCTTATCTAATAAAAGAGTAATATTGAAATGGACCATTTCTACTGGATGCCTAAGCCACACCCACCAGCCAATCAGAGCGGCTGTATGCAAATTAACCCAGCCAAGATGGAGGCTGGCAGTCACGGAGCTAGAGTAAACAGCAGGCTTCCATTGCACCAGGAGTAAACTGTCCGCCTAGGCTAGCTGGGCCTCTCTCTGTTCCAGGCAACATAGTTGCAATTATAGAAGCCACGGAGCTGAACCAAACAGGAGGCTTCCTTTGTACCAGCAATGGAGGAAATTGCCTGCCTAGTCTAGCTGGGCCTCTCTCTGCTCAAGCAACATTGTTGCAATTATAGAACCACGGAGCTGAAGCCAACAGGAGGCTTCGTTACCTGCCTAGGCCTCGGCTTAAAGCAACAGTTTCAATTATAGAAGATAAATAAATCCCAGAAACCTGCTTCCAGCCAGCCTTGCTGGGACGTTGGGTCAATGGAAGCTGTGGGCAGCCTGAAAGCCTGAAAACGGCCCTCAGCCCCGCACCCAGGCTGCCCAGGTACCCCAGTAGGAACCCAAAACTGAAGGGACTGTGGGCAGCCTGAAAACGGCCCTTAGCCCCTCACCCAGGCTGGCCACACCCCAATGGGATGAGGATCCACACTGGGGGGCTTGGCCAGCCTGCAAACAGCCATCAGCAGCTCACCCAGGCTGGCCAGGCACGCCTGCAGGTGGACATCTCCTGAGGGGTCCCAGACTGCGAGAGGGCACAGGCTGGACTGAGGGATACCCTGAGTGCACAAATTTTTGTGCACCGGGCCCTTAGTATATATATATATATTCCCCCTTAACTATTAATCCAAGTAATACTTTTCACCTGTTTTTAATTTTCTGTTGGGCATCTGTTAAGTGCCTGGCATTGAACTTGGTGCATTGTTAAAAACATGAATTAAAAAACAGCCACCCTCTAACCCAATCAAAAGTTTACGATGTAGTGAAATAGATCAACCACAGTTTTAATCTCTTATCAATGTCCTCTCCTCTTCCTTAAACTTATTTCCCATCTTGAATCTTTCTTTTTGCTTCCCAGGTTGGATTAGTTGCTGAATTAATCATTGAACTTGCAGTTCACCTGTCAAGTCCAGCAGAGACCTAGAAATTATGTACAGGCACAGTGTCTGCCTGGCTCCAGAGTTTCATGTGGCCTTTTCCTTTCTCTGCACATGGCTTACTTTATCTAGTGATTTAATCTGTAACGAGGTGGGCCAGTTGATAATGATTTACTCAGAATGCATTCTCAGCAATCCACTTTGAGGCCTGTTCTTGTCCCACCTCTATGTCTGGAAAAGTGGAGGATGGAAAGGAATTCCTATTTGGAAATGAGAGGTCTTTGAATAATCACATGATTTTGTATAAATGTGGCTTAGGAGGCAATTCATGACTGGAGCAGTTAAAGGGAAGACTATATTCCTTCCTTAAGAAGTTCACATGCCCTCATTTTTACAAAGGGAGAGAAGTTACTCAGGGGGATAAATGTCAGCCTTAGATACATTCTGACTGGGGTTCAAATGGTAGCATTTATTACTGAGTCACTTTGGACAAGGCATTTAAGTTTCCCAAGTCTAAAATACCTTCTTTAAAATAGACATATGGAAAGTAGCTACTTTATAGAGTTTCTCTGAACTCAGATGATGTTTTATGTGCCTCGTGTGGAGTAAGTGTTGACTAAATGTTGCCTGCAATTTCCATCCGTCTCCATCTAGAATTAACCCACAAACAAAGTATGTGTATTTTTCAGTGAAAGATCAATTTTGTATTGTTTCTTTTGTGGAGGAATGCCTTAAAAATGGTACAGAAGGGTTTAAGAAATGCAAGATTAAACAGTTAAACAGGCTCCTTTTATTGAAGAACCACTCACAACCTTTAATATGCTGAAAAGCATTAATGCATTATGAGGTAAGAAGGAGAAATAGTGTGCAGTGTTTTACTGAATGACTTAACTGTAGAATTCTAAGATTTTCTTCTTTTTTTTTTTTTTAAAGGAAGAAACTTATAAATTGAATTGTTCCAAAGAACAAACTTTGGAACAGGCTAATTTAATAAGGAAACTTGGCTTGCTATTAAAGGAAGAAAATAAATTTGAATTCTCTGTACACCACATATATTGAATTGCTTAATGTAAAAAAATGAAGGCATAGTAAAGCCAGAGTAAAATATAAAATTTTAAAAATATCTTTGCAGATCAAGGACTTTGTGTGCTTAGAATAAATGGAAAAATTACAAAGATGAATATTGATGGATTTGATTATATAAATGCCCAAATATTTCTTAGGTAAAAAAATTTCTTAAATTTAAGAGGCTGAAGTCAAACTTGAAAACTCATTTGAATAATGATAGCCTAGCCCTAACTGGTTTGGCTCAGTGGATAGAGCATTGGCCTGTGGACTGAAGGGTACCAGGTTCAATTCCGGTCAAGGGCATGTACCTTGGATGTGGGCACATCCCCAGTAGAAGGTGTGCAGGAGGCAGTTGATGGATGTTTCTCTCTCATTGATGTTTCTAGCTCTCTATCCCTCTTCCTTTCTCTCTGTAAAAAATCAATAAAAATATATTTAAAAAAATAATAATAATGACAGACTATGTAAGCAACTAAAACAAATAGTGAATGAAAAACAAATGGTTAAATAGATGAATTATATATAGATATCCTATATAATAAAAAGATAATATGCCAATTGACTCTAACACCAGAACCACTGGGAATGACTGGTCACTATCACACACACCGACCACCAGGGGGCAGACACTCAATGCAGGAGCTGCCCCTGGTGGTCAGTGCACTCCCACAGGGGGAGCTCTGCTCAGCCACAAGCCAGGCTGATGGCTGCCAGTACAGCAGTAGTTGTGGAAGCCTCTCCCACCTCCTCAGCAACGCTAAGGATGTCTGACTGCAGCTTAAGCCTGCTCCCCGCTGGCAAGTGGACAACCCTGGAGGGCTCCCAGGCTGCCAGAGGGATGTCTGACTGCCAGCTTAGGCCCGATACCCGGGGAGCAGGCCTACGCCAGCAGGTGGACATTCCCCGAGGGGTCCCAGACTGCAAGAGGGCACAGGCCGAGCTGAGAGACCCCTCTGAGTGCACTAATTTTTGTGCACCGGGCTTCTAGTAATTAGTATAAGAAACAATGAGATGGCTAATAAAAACATGCAATATAACATTTAAAGAAGGACAGATTAAATAAGGACATGATATTTCATCTATAAATTTGTAACCAATACTCAATACAGTACTTATTTTCAGAAGGAGTTTTCCTGATAATGTTTACATGAGCCTGTGGGAAATTAATTGGTATCTATCTAAAGGATAACTTGGTAATATATATATATATATATGTATATATATATATATATATATATATATATATATATATATAATTGCAAATAACATAAATACAAAAAATAAGAATGTAGTTAGGAGAATGATGGAAAATGCCTAAGAATAGTATGGTATAGCCTTTCAGTGATTTATGAAGACATTTAACACTTGGATAAAAGCAGTGTATGCTATTGCAGATACAGTATGGGCTCAACTACAATAAGTTTACCAATAAATGTAAATGAAAGAAAATACACCAAAATGTGAACCTTGATTAGCTCTCATTGGTGGAATTATGGGTAGTTTTTTGTTTTTTTCCTTCAACTTTCTCATATATTTTAAAAAATATTTTATTGATTTTTTACAGAGAGGAAGGGAGAGGGATAAAGAGTCAGAAACATCGATGAGAGAGGAACATGGATCAACTGCCTCCTGCACACCCCCTACTGGGGATGTGCCTGCAACCAAGGTACATGCCCTTGTACTGGAATCGAACCTGGGACCCTTCAGTCTGCAGGCCGACGCTCTATCCACTGAGCCAGGCCAGTTAGGGCCTCATATTTTTTGAAAAAGAAAACAACAACAACAATCTTGTAGGAAAACATAATGACAAATTTTGACACTGAATTGTGTCTGTGATGGTAGGGAAGGAAGCAGAAGTCCCCAGGTCTCCTGAACACTCCACAAATGCCTGCTAGTCCACTTGTATTTTGGATGATTTCATAAGGCAAATAAAGTGTCTAGTAAGCTGACAAATGAGTTTTTAATCTAGGTTGTGAGACCCTTCTAGCAAAGGAGAATCCTGGTTCTGCGCATCCCAAGAGTGAGGGTCATCAATGAGATTGGAGGATGGTGACAAGCACGTGCTATAAATTCAAAGAGCTATGCTAATGTTACGAGGATGAGAATCATCTGCAATGATTTTTCCTGGCAAAACGGGAATTAGTCAAAACCACAGTGTATTGAGACACTTTGGTTTCTGCTAATTAATTGGATAAATAATGAGCTTAACTTTGATTTGCAACAATAACCCCATATTTATCCCATAATAGTTCTCAAGTGCCTTGTCTATTCATAGGTTCCACTCTGGGTCCTGTTGAAAGTAGGGAAACTTGCAAACACTTATTGAGTTCTTTTTATGGTATGTGGCATGAAGGGAAGCACCAAAAAACAAAACAAAACAAAAACTGTCCTGATATATTGCATTTGGGGGATTTTTTGTTGTTGTTTGTTTGTTTTGCAATGCATGATTCTGCAAAGATATGGATACTCCATTAGAATTTTTAAAAGTATGCGCTCAACTGAGTCATCATAAAATAGGCAATTATCCTAGTAGTTTTCATAGCCTTTCTCCCTCCTGGATACAGAAAGGAATGGAATGTCTCTGCAGCAGCTCAATCTCTCCTGCATCTACTCACAGTATGTTTCTCTGTCTCTGGGTCCTTTCAGAGTTGGAGCACTTCTGGTGGACATTTATTTGGCTTTCTCTCCAAGCCATTCTCCTCTCTGAGAGCAACCTCCTTACATACTTGCCCAGTCACCCATGATTGTACTGTATGTTCCCAGCCCTTTCCCATAGCTTACTGGGGGCAGGGGTTGGGTGAAGGAAACTAGAGGTTGGAAATCTGACTTAAAGTGAACCAATCAGAATCTTCCTCCTAGGAAATTGGAGCTAAGGCCTGAAAGCTGAGAATCTATTTTTACATGTGGCTGGAACAGTAACAGGGAAACTCAAGTTATGAGGCCATATGGCTAAGTTGAGGGGGCCAATTTGCGAAGAGAGTAGAATTAAGTTTTGAGAGGACAAAAGAAATGGGCCACTTTCTGTGTTTTTGTTGTTTTTTTTGCATCATTCCCTCTCCTAATTTCCATTCCTCCTTAAAACCATGCTGCATTATGACTTGTAGGTTCTATGAAGCACCTCTTTTTAGAAGGCTATCCTACTCCCCACCTCCTGCTGCCCTCACTTTCTTTTTTAAGGTAAAGAGTTTAAATTGACTTCAGTTGTTTGCAAGCCAGGAGACTTACCTAATATAAACTTTTACCAGAGGCACATATTTTATTCATTTTATCTCCTTCAGGCCTTCCTGACAAACCTGCCTTCCTTTGGGGCTGTTTCACTTGTAACTTAAACTTGCTCTCTATTTACATAATTTATAAAATGTTCTTGTATCAGATTGTTTGAACTCCTCTGGAGAAGTTACGGTCTATTATGTAAACACAGCATCGATGTGATTTATACAACTTGTATTATTTACCCAACAGACTGTGTAACTGCTGCAAATGAACCATTATGGCTGTCATGTGGCATAAATCCATCTTCAGGCACTTTTGAAAGCATGACTCACTGTAGTCTTTTGTGTGAGGGAATTTATAAAATTTGTATTATCCATTCATTAAGCTCTAATGTCTGCCTGGTGAGGTTTAACATTAAAGTAACCCCCTGGGGGAAAATGAAACCTGTGAATAAAGAAAAAGAAAGAAAATATAATCCCTATACCAACGACTTCTTTCCTATATTAAGAAAGAGTGAGCCCCTAATTGTTAGCATCCAGTCCACCTCTTTAAAAACCAATATTGGCATAGGTGTCCATTAATGTCTAATCTAGCCCCAAGATCTTGTTTACTTATGTTTTCTTCACTAGGCCAAACACTAGGGCCCTGCTGGTTTTGCTCACTATTTTATCCATAGTGCAGGACCTGGCATAAATAGGCACTCAATACACTTTGCTGAGCAAACCCATCTAAATCACTTCATTTAATTCTAGCAACAGCCCCATTTTACAGATGAGGAACTATGACTCAAGAATGGTAAATCATTTCTAGCTTGGCTGGTGTAGCTCAGTGGTTGAGCAATGGCCCATGAACAAGAGGTCACCTGTTGGATTCCTGGTCAGGACACATGCCTGGGTTGCAGGCTTGATCCCCAGGAGGGGGCGTGCAGAAGACATCTGATTGATGATTCTCTCTCATCATTGATGTTTCTATCTCTCTCTCAAAAATAAAAAGAAATTTAAAAAAGAATGGTAAATTATTTTCTCCAAAACCCCATAAATTTGTAAGTGGTAAAACTGAAATCCAATTGGTCCCACATCAAAGCCATAGTGATTTCACCTACATCAAAAAGCAGAAAAAAGGCAGAGTTAATAAAACGCTAGCGGAATAGCCAGCATAAAACTAAAATCTTGGATTGAAAGGAATTTAAAAATAAGCAACTGAAGCATGGCAGGCTCGAAGTCAGATCTGGGTTTTCTGCCATCCATCCTTTCAATTTGCTGCACACATTGGATAAATCACTTCATTTGTCTCATCTTCCCTTGTCTCCTGGTGTCCTAACTCATTTTCTAAAACGCACTGTTTTGGACTCTTTTATTCTTTCTTCCGGGAGAGTACCTGAGAGAGTCTCCTTAAATGTTACTCCCTGAGCACTTGGCTTGCCTCACATCAGCCCAGGCCTTGCTCCCTCCAGAAATCTTTTATCACTGATTCTAACTGGGAAAATCAATCGCTAACAACTTCAACAAGTGCTCCACCTCCCCAAGGAGGCTGAGAATTAGGAGCACATCCTTATTCGTGCAATTTTAGAGGTCTTGAATTAAAACCAGGGTGCATGGGTAGGGTTGTTCTCTCTTTTTCTTTCCCTTTCTTTTCTTTTCAATGTTGCTGCATGCTTTTGAACCTTCCCAGGCCTTTGGCATCCCATCAGGCAGATAACCATCAGGGTGCCCTGGAGTGGGCTATGGTAAGAATAGTGATGCCATCTCTCCTCTCCGATGACATTTTATCAGATGTGACCATTTTCACCTTCTGTGAATGCTGCTGTGTTGAGCATCCCCACACTTAACCTTGCCTTTGTCTTCTCTTATGTGATGGTCATGTAATCTCTGGTTCATGCCACCCTTTCCTAAGAATAAAAGTGTGTGATGGCAGTGCTTTGGGAAATTTTCGGGCTTGTGGCATGTAGGGGGCACAGCCCTGTGATTCACTTCTTTTGTTTTCGGATCCACCCAGGTCTGGGGATAGCATATTTGGGTGATTGCTCATAACCCCTAAGTAATAAGCAGGGGAAACCCGCAGCTGCCAGAGTTTGAGGTACTTTGTGGCTTAAGCTGGGCTGGGTTGAATTCAGAGCCCCACTTGGGCTCACAAGAAATGTCTCCTAAGCTTCCGGATTGCCCTCCAGAGAGCCTTAAAGTAGTCAAGTGTCACAATACTGGATGAGAAAAAATGAGGACAGGCGCAAAAGCTTTTTTCTCCTTGCAGATCCGGTGGGCTCCATTGTCAGCTATCAGTGTCTTGAATTTCAAGACAAAGTGCAGTACATGTGCTGTTTCTTAAAGTCAACTGTCGGTAGACTAAGCACATGTGGAGGGGTCTGAATTATTTTTAGATAAATACAAACACTGGGTGGTTGATTATTTAGGGAAAAAACCCCACTTAATGAATTCGAGATTGAAAGGGAAAAAGGGAAACAATCCAACAAACAAAAAAATAAGAGTAGCAAAAACAAACCCCACACAGAGAATCAGTACAGAAACACAATTAAAGGCCCATGTGGCAGTTGAGTAATGGTGAAAGATAGAATCAATACATTGCCTTCTCTTATAATTCATTGAAATAGCACAGAACCATGAATAATGCACATGCAATGAGGAAAACAAAAATCTCTTGCATTTCCATGCTCTCCAGAGTGTAACTGAGATAAGTCCCCGTTCCTATTCGAATGTGGCCTTGCAAGGGCTCTGAAATCAGAAAACAATTCCTGCATGTGGAATTGGTTGCTTACTAGTTAGCATTTAAAAATAGGAAACGAAAATGAGTGACAAACTGGAGCACTGGAGAAGAGAGAAAAAGAAATATTGCTTTCCTCTCCTTCTGTCCCCTCCCAATCCATTCAGTCCAACAGGCAGAGTGGAAATTGCTTTGGATCAGCTGGCAATGGGTTTTCGCCCAAGTTATTGAAAAGTCAAATCAAGGTTTTTAGATCCTTGTAATTACAGAGCTAAAAAGCAATTCGAAAAATATATCCATATTCAGCACCTTCAGAGCATTTGCTGGGACTTCTCGGTGACGTGGAGCAGGGACATGCTGTTGAAGAAGAGGTTTCCTATTCAATTCCTCAGCCCTTTCAGAAAGAAAAAGAATTCTTAGCACTATCTTTGGATTGAGTACATTCAGTTAATTAGCTTCACAAACAGTGCACATGCATTTTATTCAGCAGCAGACAGTTCATCAAAATTGTCTTTCCACAGACAGCCTCACCGACCTGGCTAGAAGGGGGTGGCATTTGAATCAAAAGTCAGATAGGGCTTTGGATGGGAAGACAAAACATATTGACTTACGTAAGCATGTATGAGTTGGGGGTAGTGGTGGATGAGTACGTGAGTTGTGAAAAAAAGGGTGAAAGAATCTGAATGACTTGAAAGAGACAAACAACCCTCACCAGGTGGCTCCATTGGTTGGAGCATCGTCCCATACACCAAGAGGTTGTAGATTCGGTCCCTGGTTGGGGTGTGTGCGGGAGGCAACGGATTGATGTTTCTCTGTCACTCCCCCTTTCTCTCTCTCTAAAAATCATTTTAAAAAAACACCAAGCCCTAACCGGTTTGGCTCAGTGGATAGAGCGCCAGCCTGCAGACTGAGAGGTCCCAGGTTCGATTCCAGTCAAGGGCATGTACCTTGGTTGCGGGCACATCCCCAGTAGGAGGTGTACAGGAGGCAGCTGATTGATGTTTCTAACTCTCTATCCCTCTCCCTCCTCTCTGTAAAAAATCAATAAAATATATTTAAAAAAACAAAACAAAAAACCCCCAACATTTCCTTGGTTGAGGATTAAACAAACAAAAAAAGAAACCCACGGTGGTTGATTTCTTGCCTGGATAGAAGTTCCCTATTTGTTGAGATCCGGTAACCCTAATTCATGATTTTATCACAATGGAGCTGAGCAACTGCGCACACACATGCCCAGAGATGATTCTTATCACACCCACGAGTACTGTTACATGCAGCTGGGGAGACAATCAGGCAAGAATCTCGAGCCATCATCTTTGATTCATCTAGGGATTGTATTCTGGGAAAAGGAGAGTATTCCAGGTCATCCACCTGTGTCTTTGGATGCCATTGACCATATGGTGTGACAGATTCTAGGAATGTTTGCACTTGTCTGGTCTGTTCTCTTGATAATGAGGAAGTAACCAAAGGAACATCAAGCAGTTGTGCAAGATCCCACAGTTGGCTAGCAGCAGGGCCTGTGAACCCTTGTAGCTTGACTACTGCATGGCAGTCTCAGAACAGCCTAGAAAACCAGCTTCCCTGCCCTTTTCTGTCCAGTGATTTTTTTGCTCTTCATTCTCATTGAGAAACTTTAGGGGAAGGGGTTGTGTGTGGGTTCTGTAGACAGTCAGATTAGGTTTGAATCCTGCTTCTGTCACTTAGCTTTGTAATTCTGGACGGTTATTTAGTTTCTCTGGGCCCCAGTTTCATCTTCCATAAAAAGAATGGTTATAATGATATACTATTAGAGGACTTAGTACCTGTCGCATGACCCAGCTCTACTGCCACCTTTTCTTCCCCCTCCTCCACTTTCTTTAAGTGACAGGCCTCATGTACCTTTGATAAACGTGAGGAGCCCAGCCGGTGTTGCTCGTGGTTTAACATTGACCTATGAACCAAGATGTTATGGTTCCATGCCCAATCAAGGCTCGAGCTGTGGACTTGATTCTCAGTAGAGGGCAGCCAGGAGGCAGCCAGTCAATAGTGTCTCTCATCATTGATGTCTCTATCTCTCCCTCTCCCTTCCTATGAACTCAATAAAAAAAAAAAAAAAAAAAAAA